>OY101440.1:65930077-66213663 GCA_956483585.1 Gymnocheta viridis | reverse complement strand
AGACTGACTACAACGATCATTTCAACGCAAAACTTGTAACTGGTGCAACTAGTGAAGTTTATGCTAGAACTGGATATTTGGGATTTTTAAGACGTACAGAGTGCTCACAATCCGTTTCAGTTTTAGATGAAACCACCCCAAGCATTGCCAGCCGAGATAGCGATAATGATTCACTTAACTCCCTGCCTCAGTGCCATATTAATTTAATTTCTAATACGATTTCATTAGATCAGCAAGCGAATGACCAAGAGCAGCATGATGCCGTATATGTAGTAGGAGCACTTGACGAAGTTATAACTTTGCGTGGAATGAATTTTCACCCCATTGATGTCGAAAATTCGGTTTTAAGATGTCATAAAAAAATAGCAGAAAGGTATTAAAAATATATTTAAATACACAAAATTTTTAATTTTTGACAATTACATACAATTAAAGCGCTGTATTTACATGGACAAATTTATTGGTTGTTGTTGTGGAACTGGATGGAAATGAATCAGAAGCTCTTGACCTGGTTCCTCTTGTCACAAACACTATTTTAGAAGAACATCAGTTAATAGTTGGAGTCGTAGTTGTTGTTGACCCAGGTAATTACAATGTTTCCTAATATGTATTATTTACTCGAAATCCGTTTTGGCACATTCTTTTTTTTAATATTTTCTATTTTTTGACAAACACAATCTGCGAAACCTTTCTGGCTTACCTGCAGAAATACTCAGAGTTTATGCAGGATTCGATCCTGTGAACAATGAAATAATTTAAAAAAAAATAAGCAATTCCCAAAAGATTTTATTTTGGGAGCAATTTACTTTTCTTTGAAAATAATTTAATTTGTTAAAAATTGAATAAGTCCAGATTATGTTTTGGGTCTTAATTCATCGTGGGAAAATTAAGATTTACATATTAAATTTTTTTGTATGATAATTTTCAAAAAACATTCAGTTGAATACATATTAAATCTCAGGGGATTCGCTGATGCGATAAAAAAAGAGTAGATGGACATTTGCCGGTCTGAGGCTTTCGAGAGTGCGCTGCTAGCGCTTTGCCACCCTCTTGTTTTTTATGTGCTGTGTGAAAGTATTTATGTGCCTGTGTGAAAGAGTTTGTATGTGTGTGTGTATACGTGCTTGTGTGTGCAGTTGTTTTCATAAAAGCAGCAGTGCACAGATGTGTATGGTGAGAATTTGTTGGATTGTGTGTGTGGGGATGTGCGTGTGTGTGTTGCTGTTGGTATGGAGGCAGAGAAATATTTTGTTGGCAGAGAATGTGTTTATATATGTTTATTTTAGGTGTGTCGTCATCACTGACGTCGTATGTACATATGTGTGTGTTTACTTGGCTGTGTACATTGCTGTTGGTATGGATATTAATTTTTATCACGGATATTTATTTTTGAGGTAATGAGAACGATCAACATGTTTTGGGAATTCAAAACCGGGAAAAAACGAAAAGAGTGATGAGAGAAAATATTGTATGAGCGGATAACGGTGTATGTGTAGATACCACACCACTGCATGGCTGTAGTCAAAAGCCATGTGAATACATTCATTTACTTTTTAAATAAGATGTGGCTTAGGCTTGCCAGGTCCGATTTTCGAAAAACCTTGACATTGTGTAAAAAACCTTGATTTACAAAAAAAGTCTTGAGACTACCAAAAATAAAAACCGAAGATTTTAAAAACAAAAGTAAATTTATTCAAAATCCAGGTACAAAAAATTTAATTTTTTATATTAACTAAAAATTATTTAATTAAAAGAGATACTTATTTAATAAATTTTATTCAGTTCACAAATTGTATTTGTCTCTTTTTAGTTAAAAAAAAATCGTTAAGTATAAATTTATTTTCCTATGTGCTTTTATATTGAACTTATATATTTTCATACCAAAATTAATGTGAACCACAAAATTTTGCTGTCGTTTTTTATGTTATGTTAATGCCTTAAAATAAGCAAAACTAGTAATCAAAAATTGTTCATTCCTGGACACTTAGTTAAATTATATTTTCAATGTACCAAGTTGAACGCCAAAAAAGAAGTCGGACATATAGCAACTCCTGAATTTCTTTGTTAAACTAATTGTAGAAATTACCGTTATGTGCTACCATTTGTAGTTGTTGAATCGTGTAAATAACTAAAAATAGCTGCAGTTTTCACAAAGTTCTAAAAAAGTGCATTATTTAGTCAAAGTTATTGAAAATGGTAAAGCCAAAGTTATATGCTACTGAAGAAGTCAGAAAAATTATTATTAAAAATTCTGAAGAAGGTAAAACAGTTCAGGAACTAAGTGATATTGTTGGAAGATTTAAATCAACGGTACATGATGTAATTAAAAGGTACAGAGAAACACAGCCAGTAAAAAATAAGCCAAAATCAGGAAATCCAAAGTTATTTAAAAGTTCAGACGAGCGATGGATTGTCCAACGGGTAGTAAAATATCCAAAAATAAGTGCCACAATACTGGCACAGGAAATTTTACAACGCATTAATAAGGACTGCAGTGCAGAAACAGTGGGTCTAGTGCTGCGCGAAAATGATTATAATGGTAGAGTAGCTCGTAAGAAGCTATTTATAAACAGTGCCAATAGAGCGAAACGGATAAATTTTGCTAAAACCTATAAAAATGTAGACCTTTCTTTCTGAAATAAAGTATTATTCACAGATAAAAGCAAATTTAATTTATTCCGATCAGATGGACAGTCCTATTTATGGCGGAAGGCAAACGAAGAACTAAGAGAGAAAAACCTAAAACCTACTGTTAAGCATGGTGGGGGTTCCGTCCTTCTATTTTGAAACTGAATTTGGGGTCGAGTGTCGAAAATCTGGGTGTAAAAGGATAACGACCCGAAACATAAGGCTCATGCAGTACGTATGTGGCTTCTGTACAATTGTCGGCATGTACTAGAAATGCTTGTACAGTCCCCAGATCTTAACGTCATAGATCATTTATAGGTACATTTGGAAAACCAGCTCAAGAAATATACATTTTCAATTAAAAATGACCTTATTAAAGCGATCAAGGACGAATAGGCGAAAATTAACCCTACAGTATTGTAGAATTTAATTAAAAGGTATTGGGAAAATACTTTTATTTGCTTAGAGCTAATTAAGAGCTCCTAAGCTGTAACTTTATTAATTAATTTAATTTTTAAATATTACTCTACTTATATACTACTTATGAGAAGTTCTAGACGACTTAAATGAGTGACATTCTAGAACTTCACTCAAAACTTAATTCTATTCTTACAGTATGCTTATTTTATATTTTACCAGGCAATCATAAATTTTAGACAGTTTCTAAAACTCATGATTGAGTGGTTTCTTAATATTAATAATTGTGGGAATAATAAAGACATACGATCGTTTAACTATTTCGAGTGTCTTTTAGTTTCCCAAGGAAAGGATACGGCGCGCGTCTCAACAGTTTGTATAGGTTCTACGAGTGCATAATAGATCTTTCTTATAAAACACAAGGAATTGTTCAAGTGACTTTAACAACGGCCTACGATACACACACAAGGTGTCAAGTGACCGCTGCACAAATATTCTGTCTGGCATTTGGCAATGTAATTAGAAGCTTGTATGTTGCTGCACTGTAGACTGCAAATGCCTACTACACACTGTTGGTTATAGTGATAATCAAACCACGCTACACCTCCACCTTTCACAAGAATGTTCATATAACGTTAGTTTTATGGACATTCTTTTACAAAAAATAAAAAATCTTACTGAAGTATAATGAAAAATTAATTATTTAGTTTAATTATAATATATATGTGGTAGCGCGCATACCGTTTTTAATTATTTAATATTATATAACTTAAGTCTATTTTTATGAACTATTTGTTATTTGTTTGTTCTATATTTTTTATTTTATTTGGTCCCTTATATTGGGCATCTAATTTATGACCTATTTCATTTTTAATTAATACTAAATCTCCTATTCTAAAATTATAGTCTAGTATATTCCTATCATAATTTAATTTCTGTTTAAGTTTACTCTTATCTAATAATTGTTGTGCTCTCTTATAAGCTACTTCTAACCTATATTTTGCTTCTTTAGCATAGTCATCTATATTATAGAGTGGAGTAATTCTATCTACTTCGCTAAACTGATTAAAAGAACTTGGTTGTCTAGCAAAAACTAATTCATACGGACAATAATTATGTACTGTTGAAGGTGTTGTGTTAAAACAGTAAGTGAAATATTTCAACCATTCATCCCAATCCGTTTTATCAACTGTAATATAAGAACGCACGTATTCATTGAAAGTTCTATGACTTCTTTCGATTGTTCCTAATGTTTGATGATGGTATGCTGTTGAAGTTAGTTTTTGAATTTTTAATAGATTGCATAGTTCTGTTACTATTATGTTTTTGTATTCTGTACCCATATCTGAAATGAACGTCTTCATTGGACCATAGGTTAGTATAAAATTTTCAAATATTGCCTTCGCAACTGTTTTAGCGCTTTTGTCTTTAATTGGTATTGTTACTAAATATGTAGTTAAGTCGCATATTATTGTGACTGCATATTCATTTTCGTTTAATGATCTCGGAAACGGTCCTATTGTATCTACATACACCGTATCAAATGGTTTTGCTGGTGTTGGTGTAATTGTCATTGGACTCTTTGAATGTTTAATCGTTTTAGCAGTTTGGCATTTATGACATGTTTTTACAAATTTAGCTATGTCTTTTGACATATTTTTCCAATAGTAATATCTTTTAATTTTTTCTATTGTTCTATAAATTCCACAATGTCATCCTTCTATTGGATCATCGTGATGTTTCAGCATAATTTCAAGAATTGCCTTGGCATTCTTATTTTCAATTTGGGTCACCTCGTTTAGTAGCGCTACTTCAATTTTATTTAATATATTATTGCCCATATTTTTAAAATCATTTATTGAGATAAATTCGAAAATTTTCTCTGTGGGTGCCAATTGTAATTTATATATTTTAAGTTACCGGCCACATTTTCGAGCCTAGAGAAAAATTGTCCTAAGTCAAAGTTCTCGTTAGTAAACAAATCATTTATTTGTATATATGTTACTACAGATTTTCCTCGTTTGATGTAACATCTTCCGGGGGAAATCTTTAGTTTATAATATTTTCTGACGTCAGTGTTCTTTAAAGGTACATATATACTGGGCTTATTATTTTTATCAATTTTATGCTGTTTATTTAATGTATTACTATTATTTTCTTTTAATTGTTTATTAGTCATCGATCTAGTCGTGACTTTTAATATAGAACAAATTTTGCTATTCATGTTAAGTCATTTATTGTAATGCGCGATAAAGCGTCAGCATCATAGTTTTCTTTTCCCCTAAGATGTTCAACCGTAAAGTCATATTCTTCTAGGTCAAGTCTAATTCTTGTTAATTTGGAGCTAGGATTTTTCATTGAGAACAAATAAGAAAGTGGTCTGTGGTCAGTACGGACAAGAAAATGTTTTCCATATATAGGGTCTGAAATGGGTTATTGCCCAATGTATGGCTGTTAGTTCTTGTTCAATTGTTGACTTATTGCTTTCGCCTTTAGTAAAAGTTTTTGATGCGTACGATATAGGCAATTGTTTTCCATTATGTTCTTGAGTAAGTACAGCTCCACAAGCTTGTTTACTTGCATCTGTCGTTATGCAAAATTGCTTTGTGAAGTCTGGATACTGAAGTAATGTTGGTGTCATTAGTGCTTTTTTAAGGTAATTAAATAGATGGTCACAATCGTTAGTCCATTCGAACTGTACTCCTTTCTTGGATAATTTTGTTAGATGTCTGGAATATTCCGAAAAATTTTTAATAAATCTACGGTAGTAATTGCAAAAGGCTACAAACCTTCTTGCGCTATCAGCATCTTTTGGTACTGGATAGTTTTCTATAACTGTGTATTTACTATCGTCGGGTAATATTCCTTTATCTGTGCATTTATGACCAAGGTAAGTTACTTCTCTCATAAAAAATGAACATTTTTCTCGGTGAAGTTTTAAATTGTGCTGTCGACATAAGTCGAAGACATTTTGTAAATTTGAAAGCATATGTTTTTCTGAACATCCCAACACTACTAAATCATCCATATACAAAAAGGCTTGGTCTGGTTTTAAACCACTAAAAGCAAGTGTCATCATTCTTTGAAAAGAGTTAGGTGCTATTTTTAAACCATATGGTAATCTAGTAAATCTGTATGAACCGTTGCTTGTTGAGAATGCTGTTAAATCTCTAGAGTCATTTTCTAAACCAATTTGGTGAAATCCTGACATCAAATCTAAGCAAGAGAAATATTTTGCTCTGCCTAGTTGATCCAGAATATCATCTATCCTCGGTAAAGGAAATTTATCTGCTATTAATTTTTTATTTAATTGTCTATAGTCAATGACAAGTCTCCATCTCTTTTTGTCTGAATTCGGTAATGATTTTTTCGGTACCAATAGAATTGGACTGTTATATTCTGAGTATGATGGTTCAACGATTTTATCTTGTATTAACTTTTTCACTTGTTCGTCGATCTCTTCTTTGTGAGTATGTGGTATACGGTAATTCTTTATATATATCGGTTGTGTATCTTTTACCCTTAACTTTTGTTGATAGAAATTGTTAGTTGTTATTGGTTCTGTTTCCAAACCGAAAATATCACTGTATTCTGAACAAAGGTTAGTTAATGTTTCCTTAAAATGATTTGGAAATTTTTCTTTTAAAATTTTTAATATTTCTGATTTTCTATGTTTATTATGATATTTTTTATTCTTGATTATATCATAATCAGTGGCATTTTCTGTTTTTATTTGTGTGGGTTTAATGTGAATGATTTGGTTATTAGTGTTTAGGATACGAATAAATGCTTTATTGGATTTTACTAATGTGTTTGGTACAAAAACTCCTGTTTCAATTTCGTGATTAGGTATTAGAATATCCTCGTCTGAGTTAGATATTTTTATTAGACGTATAACTTCAGATCTTGCGGGTAAAATTATATCAGAATTGTTGTTAGTAATTGGTATTGTTATTGGTTGAGGTATATTGAATGGTCTAAGTACAAAGTAATCATAATCATCATTGAAATCTAAAATGCAGTTATATTTTTTTATGAAGTCCATTCCAATGATTCCATCGCATGGTATTGGGAAATCATTGTGTATCACTTGAAAATTGTGAGGTATCAGGAAATTTTTGAACTTTAGATCAAAGAATACACTGCCTATTGATTTGATTTCACCTTGTCCTATTCCACTAAGGTTAGTTGTTTTGTTAGTGTTAATGTGTTTTAATTCAAAATGTTTTAGTAGTATTAATGAAATATCTGCTCCTGTGTCTATTAGTAGTGATATTTGGGCCGTTAGTATTGTTAATTTGGATATTAATGAAAAAACATAAGTTAAGGTTTAGATTGTATATTCTATTGGCTATTGTGTTGATCTTAGGGGAAGATCGCGGTTTTCCGACTCATTTGTTTCTGTTGCTCTAACGTAGTTTTGGTTTCTACGTGTAACGTTATTATTGTATCTTGGTCGATTTCTATTAATGTTATTGTTATTATTGTTGTTGCTATTATTGTTATTATAGCTGTTGTTATTATGGAAGTTATTTCGTTGGTTATTGTACCTTCCATGGAATTGTCTATTGTTATTTCCTCGGTAATTACTGCGGAATCTTTTCTGTCCGAAGTGTAAAATGGTATTTTGTTGACCGGTTGCTTCGGTGCAACTGTTAACAAATTTACTTACTGCATCGTTCATGTTGTTGAACTGTCCTGCCTCCATAATAAGTTTTACCTTATCTATGGTGCAGTTCTTCGTAAGTGCTTTAACAGCAGCTTGTGTGGAGTATTTGCCTGCAATATCAGTTGATAATCCATCTGATATGTAAGCATTTTCCAAAGATTTTGTAAGAATTTCAATTTCATTACAATAAGCATTGGCAGTTTTATGGTTTTGTTTTATATTCATGAGTTTTGCGGTTAGTACTTCTACTGACTCGCCTTTTACTGTATTTTTTAATTTATCTGTGACCTCTATTAATGTGTTTTCATTAGTTATCAAGTTTCTGGCATTGCCTTTTAATTTAGTTTTTATAAGGTTTATTGCTAGTGCTTCATTAGTACCTATTATAGAATTTACTAAGAGTAGTGAATCAATGAATGACCTCAAATTATCTGATTTTCCATCGAAATCAGGAATGAGCTTTGCAGCTGTATTTAAGAAATCTACAGGTGTTTGCGCCATGATTGGTTGTTTTTCGTTTGCTGGTTCAGTGGTAAGTTGTGCTATTTCTATTTGTTCGTGCAAAATCAATGGTATTGTAATTTTAAGTCCTTTTCTTTCGGTAATATATATTAATTTATTCCTAGTATCCTGAAAAAATGCTTCAGCAGCTGTTTTATGTGCTGTTGTTAGTCTGTTATAATTTACATTTAATATTACTCTAATTTGTTCTGTTCTTTGTAAAAGTATTTTTAAATGTTTTTGTAATGTTTCTTCTTTAATTGATCTTTCTAAATTAAGGCATTTGTATGATTTGTTAAATTCTTCCTTTAATTTTCTATAGCTAGTAATTATACTTTGCCAGTCCATAAATTCAACCTATATGTTTTTGTTATTTAATATATTACACTTTATCCAAATCATTTGCCCTACTAATGTACTGCTTTTTGAGCGTTCTTTTATGTAATAGGTACATTTTAAGTAATAAATTTACTGCTGATATTATGACTAATATTAACATTAGTATCCATAATGAATTTATTTCTGAAGTATGATCAACAATTTCTAAATTGGTAACCACATTTGCGTTGGGTTTTTCAATTTTTGATTGTTGTTTACCCATCTTGATAATTGTTTTAAAAAAAAGTTTTTGTGTTTTGATTATTAATTATTCTTTCCTTTTTTTTCTATCTGGTCGGACCATCTCATTAGTCTAACTGTCTCTTCTTCTATTCTAGTTCTATTTAGTATGTCATCTTCTGTAGGGACTCCTACCATTCCTATTATTTCCCAAATACGTGCTAAATATTCAATTTGCTCTTCTATACTAATTTCTATTTCTTTCTTACCCCATTCAGGTAGGTAATTAATTTTTCTGTCCATTATAAAGAACCACTTATACAATAAAACATTATTTTTAATTCAATTAAATGATAATTATGCAGAATTTAATTAATGATAATTATATTTTGTTTTTCTTTTGTTTGTTCATAAAAAAATGTTCGCTCATTACAAAACAAAAATTTAAATTTTATTATTAGGGACATAATTAGTACCAAAAAAAAAATATTTATTTAAAACAAATTTATAAAAAAAAATATATTTGCCTCGAGCGGTTAACGCTTACAGGCCCTTCGAGTGCAATAAGATGCACTTCGATTAAAAGCTAACTATTTATTTAGGTTGTTTTTTTTTATTATTACCAGTAATTTTTCGATATCTGCTATCCGTTCCCACATGGTAGTGGCGTGACTCCAGCTGGGTGGTGGATTGTTGTTTATTAGTCGGAGCAGCACTGCACGTTCTCGTTTTAATTTCTGCAGGAAACCTCCTCTTCTTTTTGGCTTGTAGGAATTTCTAGGTATCTTTGGTTCATCCTTCGTTGGTTTATTTGACTTCCTTCTGTTATACTCTTCTATGGTCAGGGGTTTTGGTCCCTGTTCCATAGTATGTAAAGGATATTTGCTGTGGGCTGCCTCTTGGCCAGGCAGTATCCTTTTTGTGGAGTGGGGCCTTTTGGCTAGGCGGACATCCTTCTCTTCTGACGGATCCTTTTTAGGCTGATCCGTCAGGAATTATTAAATTGTACGGTTTAGTGCACTTTTATTTCGCAAAATTTATATTTTAAAAAAAAAAAAAAACTATTTTTGTGTTTCTAGGTGCAACTTATTTGTTGCACACTAGATCTGGCAGGATCGCCATGTAGAATTTAATTAAAAGGTATTGGGAAAATACTTTTATTTGCTTAGAGCTAATTAAGAGCTCATAAGCTGTAACTTTATTAATTAATTTAATTTTTAAATCTTACTCTACTTATATACTACTTATGAGAAGTTCTAGACGACTTAAATGAGTGACATTCTAGAACTTCACTCAAAACTTAATTCTATTCTTACAGTATGCTTATTTTATATTTTACCAGGCAATCATAAATTTTAGACAGTTTCTAAAACTCATGATTGAGTGGTTTCTTAATATTAATAATTGTGGGAATAATAAAGACATACGATCGTTTAGCTATTTCGAGTGTCTTTTAGTTTCCCAAGGAAAAGATACGGCGCGCGTCTCAACAGTTTGTATAGGTTCTACGAGTGCATAATAGATCTTTCTTATAAAACACAAGGAATTGTTCAAGTGACTAACAACGGCCTACGATACACACACAAGGTGTCAAGTGACCGCTGCACAAATATTCTGTCTGGCATTTGGCAATGTAATTAGAAGCTTGTATGTTGCTGCACTGTAGACTGCAAATGCCTACTACACACTGTTGGTTATAGTGATAATCAAACCACGCTACAGTATGCAGAATCCTGGTATAGTCAATGCCAAGAAGATTAGAAGCCGTTATAAAAAGCAAAGGTCTACCTACAAAATACTGAGTCTTCTTTACAACAGTCTATTGAAAAACAGTCTATCTAAAAAAAAAACGAAAACATTTTCAAGACAATTACTAAATTAATTTGTTTTGGTTTGATTTCATTAATCTAAGAATTTGATTGATCATATTTCCCTAAATTTAATAGAATATAAAATATGTGATATTATTTGTTTTTAAATATATGTATAAGTAATTACATATATTTAAATTATTAAAAAAAACATTAAGTAACTTCAGGTGATCGGGCATAAAAAGCATAAATATGTGCATATTTATTTTTGTGCATATATATCAATTGAAATCGATTTAAGCAAATCTGGAGATATTGAGGTGTCAAAGCAGTGTGACTTTTTAAGTTTTAAATAATCTTTTGTGAGCAATATTCCGACTAAGAATTCATTTTCTAACCGATTTCGGACTTTTGTTTTATTTAAATTCACCTGACTAAATGTTCTCTCGACATTTGCCGTCAAGCATCGCATTGGTCTACTTCTACCAATCCAAAAAATAGATCATGAATTTCGAAATCCAAGTAGACCCGTACTGTCGTATACAACGATTTTTTATTTGAGAAGTCTGTGGACTCATCTATACACAGTGAATATAAATTATTTTGTACTAAATCACAAACCACTGAAAATTGGGAAGTTCCAATTACATTTCTAACAATGGCATTAGCTTTTGTTCTTCCTAGTTTAATTTTCGATATAATTTCAGAATCGGTGAAGGAACTTTGACACACCTTGGTCAGATGATCTGCTACTGCAAACGGCAAATTGTGTTCAACAATTAATAAAGCTAACCTTATTTCAGCTTGTTTTATTCTCAAATTTTCCTAATGAAAATATTTCCTTAATTTTTGCTTGGTTACCTATATTATTCGAAGCATCCACATGTTTTCTTGTTTGTGAATACGAAACCAAATCATTTTTTCCAACAGTTGCCTTAAGTTCCTTGTTGCAAACTTTACAATAAGCTCTTCCTTCCAACTAATTATTTCTGATTTTACGTTTCTTCATTTCAATATAGAAAAACATTGGAGTGTAATAGGTATCAAAATTTGTGTATAGAATTATATTTAGTTTACGTACCGAAACGGCGGAATCACCGTCATCGCATGATCCATTTTTAACTGCAAAAGAGAACAAAATTTATATTAGTAACTTTTCTCCAATTAATTCTCTTATTCACTTACTGTTTCTTTACAAATATTTTAGCAAATTGCACTGCTTTTATTTATCTTCGATTTCTAAAATTATTTTAATAGAGTACACACGTATGTATGTACATATGTAGACTTTAATATATTTTTTCACAATTCGCGTGTTGTGAACAACCGTTATTTTATAATTGTTTCCAAGATGCTTTGGTTGGTTTTCTCAGTCCTTAACAGGGGAAAAATACATACATTTAGTACAGAAATTCTCAACACTTAACAAAAACGTTTAAAGTTCTTGCCCAGGCAGATCAACAAGGTAGTAGCGATAGCTGATTTACCTGACTAAATGTCAATTGTGTAAAATTAAATTTGTGCTGATAATATACTCGTAACATAGCTGATGCCAAAAACCACAGCTTTTTATGATCTTTGACATTTGTTAGAGGTTCAGCTGTGCTAACAGTGCCACCCGAAGATGTATAAGTTTTGTCAGTTGCTCAAAGATTTTTACAACAAAGTTTGTATTGTTGTAGAATCACTACTACCTTGTAGATTTGCCTTGGTTGTTGCTGTTTTTTTTTTGCTTTTAAATAAGATTGGTTGCAATTTTACATTCTTAGGGCCAGTTTATGACTTCGTATTTAAATGGTATTTATGTATATTTAAGTTCTATTTAAATACGAAATTAAGTTTTGTAGTTCAAACGTAAATGAAACTTAAATAATATTTAAATGACCAACCTTGCTGATTTGAGTTCTATTTAAGTTGTGCACACATCCATACATACACAAACATATGGTTTTGCTACCTTGTTGTTGTTTCGCGCAACAAAGTAAACAAAAAATTTGAGGCCATTGAAAAATCAACATCTTTTGGGGTGCAATTTGGACTTCTTTTATTAATATTATTCTATTATATCTTCTTTCTTAATTGTTTTGCACTTTTAAAACATTGCAGCAACCTATTAATGTTGTTATTTTCAGCCTAAAAAAGAATTCACATTAGAAATTTTTCTTTAATTTTGTTGTTTCTCCAAAAAAATTTAGAGAATTTCGTGATGCTGCCACATTTTTATCGTAATTAAATACAAACAATTATTTAACACTGAAAAACTGAAACTGTATTTAAATGCAACTTAAATTTAAATGAAAATTAACTAAATGCGTATTTAAATATGAAGTCATAAACTGGCCATTACTGGTGATTTAATCAGTACGAAAATAAGTTTTATAGTGAAGTAGTTGCCATATATTTAATTTAAAAATAAATCAGGTGCATAAAATCTGCAAAATGCAGATAAATCTGCACTTCTTCCAACAGTGGATATGCGTCGTTTTTGTGTCACTAAAGGAACTGTCACACTTGGCAAACATTCGCCCAGAAAAACGTAACCACTACTTTTGCTTAGTGTTAGTGTGATTTAACTTGGTTTTTATATATGTATATATATTATTTTTAATAAATGCGAACACATATTTAAAAATATATTGGAATTAAAGAAAATGCAAATTTAGCTTGTCTGCATGTCACGTTTTTTCGGCAAATATTTGGCAAGTGTGACCGTACCTTAAGTATAATAGGCATTTCATTCATTTTTGTATTTGCACACATTTAAATCTATTTATGTAGCTGGAGTGAGTGAGATCTCACTGGCTTTTGAAAATTTGAATGAATGTTGTTTTCGTTGTGTGCAGCCAAACAAATGAATGTACTCACGCAGCCTTTTTGTAGATACTTGTGTTTTTTATTATTCCACTTGGCCTGTATGTATAAGAACATGTGCGTGTGTTTGCTTCTTTTCATTAATATTTTTTTATTATTCTTTGGATATTTAAAGAGTTCCATAAGAACTTTTGCTGATTATTTTTGGCATGCATAGGCATTAATTGTTGATGTGCATTATATGACGTATTTTCATTATTTATTGTTTATTTCAGAGTAATCCAAATATTCATTTTCTGTGCACAATTGTGCTACAAAAACAATAAAAAACTCACACCGACGCTTGTTCTCTTCTATTTCAGTTTGATTTCAGTCGTTAATTGAGTGTTAACGAGTGCACATGTGCGGATGCTTACTGCTTTTTTCAGCTTTATTGTTTTTTCAGCTTTGATTTAATTTCAAAATAAACCAGCAAACAAAATAGTATAATTGAAGACAGAAATTTTTTTGTCATTAAAAATGCTTTTGGTAACATACAATGCATTTCTTGAGCAAAAAACCTTTATATGCAAAAAATTAAAGAACGGGTTCTGCAAGAAGAGCAAAATGAGGAAATTTCGCAAAATAAAAAATTAAGAATGAAGATTTCAAGCCAAATAAGATTGGAAATCGCTCAGCAAGGCAGACCATTTACGGATGGAATGCTAGCAAAAAATATTTTACAAAAACCTTTTCAAACGTTAAATCTTAAATTCGGAAAACATAATTTATAATGCCTAAATACACTTAGTTTTTGTTGTTGTTAAAAAAAAGTTTTAAATTAAACTCGACCAATCATATATGTGTGAAAAAATTGCCTAATTCTGTAAAAACTGCGGCATATTTTGTATTTAATTTTATTAACTTTTTTAAAACTTCATTTCCATTTTGCTTTTAAAAGTAAAATTCATTACATTTGTAATGCTTAGTTTTGTGTTTGCTGGGCAATATTATCTTATCCAATACAGACGCATTTCAATTATTGAGGGTTAAAAGAGTAGCCGCCATCTTTTGTAACTAAAACATTTCTCAATCATACAAAAAAGCATAAGAGGCACTGCGAAAAATTGTGAAAAGCTCTGTAAATACCCGCTTTTTAAAATGAATATTTAACAAAATTTCGCGCGAATGAAGAGGTAAAAAGCACCAAAAAAATACCCGAAAAGCACTAAAATGCCAACACTGGTGTCTGTTGGTACGGAGGTAGAGAAATATTTTTTTGGCAGAGAATGTGATTGTATCTGATTATATCGTTACTGAAATCATAGCGTGTGTATGTGGGTGTTTTTGAATGTGTGTCTGTATTGCGATCACTTTAGTATCGTTGTATTAATTATGTTCATTAGATTTTATTATTGTTCTTTTATATATCTGAGTATGTTTTTATATCCCTTTTTGATAATTTTTTATGTTTTCATAATTCTGCTGACTTCGACAACTACGAACTTTATGGTATAGTATTGGCTTTATTTGCTTATTTATTTATAAATATTATTTCCCAGATCCATTGGAGGACTATAGAATAGATTTTTGGGGTTATATTTCATATCTAATAAAAATTAATTTATCTGTTTTTATACATACATATATTAGGTGTGTCGTCATCATGTGTGTATGGCGTCACAACTTCTTTAACTGGGTGTGTATATTTGAAGTATATTTCATCTAGTATCGTTGTTGTTATTCTACATATTTGATGCTGTTTTATATATATTTACTAATATTTCTTTTGGTTTTCTTAATTCCGTTTATTTCGTTATTTTTAACTCTACTACACAATACTGTGAAGGCAGAGAAATACATATAATGCTAACAGAGAATGTTTATTTATTTTAGGTTTGTCGTCATCACTGACGTCATCGCGTGTGTATGTATGTATATGTATGATGTCGTCAATTCTTTACGTGGGTGCATTTGTATGGGTGTGTTGAGGTCGATTTAGGATCATGGTATTAATTTTGTTTATGAGTTTTTGTTGTTCTGTATATTTTAAACTGTTTTATATGTTATTTATATTTCTTTTCTTTTTTATTCTGGTTACTTCAAAATTTATGAAATCTATGGCATAGTCTTGACTTTGTTTGTTTATTTATTTATAAATATTATTTCCCAGATTTATTCGTATTTATTTATTCTGATGATAGGAAGAATATTATGAACGATAATATAAAAACGTGTGCTTGGGAAACATTACATAGAAAGAAATATTGAATCAAGTGATATTGATTATATTGATTTATTTTAAAAATTACTTGCGGGATGACAATTGGGATTTAAATTTATACTGTTTGTATTAGTTTGTAAATATATACATATTTATTTATTTATTACTTAATTTATTTATAACCCAATCAAAGTAAGTGAAGTGCTGGATTTATACCTAGACCCGTGAGGCCCGGGCCTAGGGCGGCATAATTTAAAGGGAGCCAAAATTTAAAGGAATAATAATGTAAGAGCAATTCAAGTTCGAAAATTAATTTGGCCAATTACGAAATTTCTATTAAATTATTTATGTTAAGTAATTCAATTGTTGAATTTACTTTTTAATTAGTAAGTCGACTCAGATGGTTATCGATCCTGACCACAGATTTAATAAAAAATTAAAATAATATTATCAAAAAGCCTGCGTACCTAAATTTTTATTTTAATGATATATATCACAGTGATGGCAGCAGAAATTTAACAAAATCCCTACTTGTCTCGAAAAAATTCCCCCTTTTTCCCTAGCCAAACAAAAAAAACTCCCTACTTTAAAAATTCTTTGATTTTAACAAAAACGGACATTTTATTTGCATTTTTAAAATTGTGTACATTTATATCGCCAGGTACAAAATTTAATTTTAAAATAAGAATGCATAGTTGTCACAAGGCTAATTAATAATCAAATCTTAATTCCGAACGCTTAATAAAATTTTGACCAAGTTAAAATGGGAGCCCGGAAATTTATATATTAAACATCATAAACAAAAATCATTTTTTTTTGTTTTTCATAGAAAATCTTTTCCCAGTAAAATCAGACATATCTTTGCCTTCCGTTGTCACTAATTATTATTTACCGAAAGATGTTTTCTGTCTGTATGAAATATCTCGCGTAATACTGTAACAAAATTTGAAATGTAAATTTTTATATGTATAATATTAACTTTTTTGTGTGGTGTTTTACGCAATTACATCGTAATAAAAAGGAAAAGGCAAAGTAATAAAAATTCTGTACATATTCCTCAAAATGAAAAATCTGTCCTCTTTTCCCTTCGCTTGAAATTTTCCAATAAATTGTCAACACAAATAATCTTTTCCACTGCTTTTAAAATCGCTAGATTTGACGGAAAATAGCAAATCCCCATTACTGCTCAAAAGGTTTTAAATAATATTTTTTTGAGTATCCCTGCTACAAATTGTTTAGCATCCTGAAAAGGGGAAAAAACTATCTACGGACAAAAATGGGCCAAGATAGATTTAATGCTCTTGCATTATTGTCTATAGAAGCCCAATTTATGTATGAAATAAACAATGAAGATTTAATTTATGTTTTCGCCCGAGCAAAATCCGGAAAGGCTTAATTAATAAAATAGGCCCTGAATAAAAAAAACTTAATTATTTATTTTTGAAAAATAGTATTCATATTAAAAACTTATATGTATATAAAGTTACTTTTATTTTTCACAAAAGTTTTGTTTTTCTATTTTAACTACATACTTTGTATTTTAATATTTATTTATGTAATTTAATTTATTTTATTTAAAACCCCAAATTTTGAAAGAAAATTATCAAATTCGAAATACATATTTTTAACACACCACACCCCATTCATGTGCAAAATTTTTTCAATTTGTTGCTTGAAAATTATAAAAAAAATTTTATGCATTCATAAAATAATTGAAATATTTATGAAAAATAAGACTGATATGAATCTGCTTTGAATTGGCCAAAGGATTGGAATAATTCTAAGCAAATTAACAAAAAATATATATTTTATTTTTTATATTACCTTTTAGAAAAAGGTAATATAACTCATATTTTATGAAAAATTTCCTGGATAACGTATTCTTCCAGCAATGGGTATGCCATTCATTTTTATTTTAAACTTCAATCAAGAGGATCAAAATAAGATATTATATATATTTTTTTCCTGCACACTGGCTATTAAATTAAAAATGATAAAAACTTTTTATTTGTTCTACAATGTTAGAGGTAATAAAATTTTGATTCACAATTCATGTAGAAGTCATTACATACAAAATTTAAACTTGCTTTAATTTGTATGTTAATTTCCATACAAAAGCTTCGAAAAATTGTAATATAAGTGCCGTATCAAAAGCAACATATTATTAATTTGACCACGAGATTCGTTAGTATAATTTCGATAAGTTTTTTACAAGAGATAATTCACCATCAATGAATCACAAATTCATTGGAATACAGAAAGGACAATATTTACATATTCAATAACAATAATCATAATAATATAAAGAAAAGGATACAATTAAAAAAATTCATTACTACATATTAATTGCGATGTTTGAAAAAACAGTATTTCAGCCAATTATAAATATTCGCAAGGAATTTGTATCATGAGGAAAGCTTTTTCTCGAGAAAAAATTTCTCCAATTAATTCAAACTCCCCTCTGTTTTGTAGGGTAAATTTTTTAAGGAAAACCAAAACTTAAATATATTTAGAAAAACTACTTTTTAGCTTCTTATTTTTTCTCCCTTTTACACGACGGACTAAAAAGTAAAATGATTGGATTTTTATTTATAATAGGAAAAAAGGAAACATGACGAATTTCTGTTTATAATTGGTATGTTTATGTATTTACGATAACTTCCGTAAAGTAATTATAGCTTTAAACAGTATCCAAATTAATAAAAATGAATACACGTTAATATAAGTATTTGAAAAAGCTATGTTTAAACTATATGTAATATTAATGGGCGGCATATTATAAAAGTGTGCCTCGCGAGGAAGCAGGCTTAAATCCTAGTATATCTTGAAAAATTTACTATAATGAGATACCTAATAATCTGATCTGATAACTGATAACCAGATCTAATAGCTGAGAATGGACGAAAAATATTAAAAGAGTTGATTGCAACGAGAAATGTGTTGTAGAAATAGCTTCCTAGTATAAAAACTGGTTAAATAGATACACGCGACAACTACAAGATACATTTAAGCCTTTATACAGCTTTATAAATAATCCTAAAAGTATTAATAGAATTATCAAAAAAGAAAAGAATGAGGTGAAAACAGAAATTAAAGATAATAACAGTTCTCATATTAAGAAACCATCAACTAAATTGGAGACAAGTACACCAAAGAAACTTGTAGAAGAAACTATATTTGACATCAGCATCTCAAATAATAACGCCAATGGTGAAAGTAATAATGATGATGATGACTTTTACTCCCGGAATTCAAGTATTGAAGAGAGCTACACTGACTTATCAGTTTTGCAAGGAAGAAATTAATTAAATACTAACTATGATCCACATTAAAATTTCAATAATGAATGGAAATTTGGTTATAGTAATCTCAAACTGAATGAAGACAAAATACAGGTTAGTGGTCAAATATGGGCTCTAACACCAGGACTGCTTTCTCTACTGTTTCATAAAATACCAAAAAACTATGATAAATATGAACCAGAACTCTACAAAAAAATTTTAATTAGTACAAATGCGTACAGAAGAGACTATAAACCAGATTGTCAAATCAAGCGAACGAATGAATGAATTGTTCTTGTTCGGGCAACATAGGACACTGCGAACAAAGATCAATTGTAACCCTTGCCATGTACTAGAGCACCTCATCTAGACCTGTTTTCCTGAGGAATCTCAAGATTGCCAGTGGTTCTAGTGTTGGCTGTTCCCAATCCTCCAATAGGTGGTTGCCTAATTGGGTATATCTTCTGTGTCGTAAAGCTTCACAGTACTTCAGAATATGCTCTGGAATTTCATCCTCCTAATCACAGAATCTGCACAGGCTATAATTCTCAAAGCCAAATCTGTAGAGGGAACGAAAGCCTATAAATATAAACATATTATTAAAAAGATGTTTAAAGAGAAAAACCAACAGACTTTATCAAAAGCTATACCAAATAAGACGATACCTAATTATAAAGGTAAGGGATTGATGCAGTTTACCCCCATAATCCAAACTATATATACTGGGACGATCCAAATGCGTTGGTAGATCGACTTCGTCTACTGATAGCATCAGAATCTGCTGATCATACTAATCATAATAACGAGATTGTATCAATTATTGAAGAACTACGCGAAGCTAATATAATAGAACAATCTATATAAAGTATGTCTGTTGATAACTTTGGACATTATCTAAGCGATACAAGCAATATAATTTCAATTGAAATGCCCCTAAACTATTGGGGTTTTTTATGAATGCGAACAACAACATCGATGTCCAAAACAAAAGAATCCAAAATGTGGCAAAGGCTGTGGAGGAAAACTATGTTATCAGTGAACTGTTTCTTCAAAATCAAATCGAAGAAATAGAACACAAGCTATTAAAATACTTTAACGAAGATCACAACAAAATACATGATACTCTTAGAATTTAACTGGCAATGCTACAACAAATGCAACAACATTACAGTTGGAAAAGAATAAGAAAATTGAATAAAGCATTTGCAAAATCAATACTTTTTTGGTTTTCTACGAAGACTTGTTGAGAGCCTACAAAAGAAAAGTTAATTGAAAAGATTTATAGATTAGAAAATTACATGCTCGCATCAATAACTGAAAGTTGTGATGAAAGGAGATGATTTTTGGCAAGTTGATTTGGTTGAAATGAGAAATTTTTCAATAGACAATAAAAGTTTTAGATTTTTGTTAACTGTAATTGATACATTCTCATCAATGTACAGTACCAAAAAACCTACAAACAGACTATGGTAATAGAGCAAGAGCCCGTGAACCCCAGATATTCGTTATTTTATAAAAGCAGAAAGTTTTTCAGCGCATGCTCCCAACACATAAGAACGATGGACCATTATGAAGTTGTAGTTACCCTGGCTTTGGCAGGTAAACGGCACTAAAGGTGTGTAAAACAACAATCTAAATTCATTCAATAATAAAGTATGATTATTTGTATTACCTTCAGAATCTATATTATTAATAGGCAAACACGTTTTTTTAGATACCTTTTACGGCCGTAATACTGACCCGATATTGGGTTTTTACATATGCAGATGTGCACAAGCTTAATTTTATTTAAATCGATATTTAGAGAGCTACATATAAGCGTTTAAAGTTGCTACTAACACATGCACACTTATTACACAAGCATGTATAAGCTTCAACTTGAAAAATAAACACATTGTGCATGTGTGTTTGTCCAATTTGCTTTTGCATAGAAATGAGACAGAGTTTTAAGTTGTTTATTTATAATGTATTTTGGGTTTGTATATTATCGTATGTATTTATGTAAATATTTAATATTAATTTGTAGAATGCGGTCGATTGAGTCTGGCAACCCCAGACACCCTTGATGTTCATGAAATTAAAATTTTACTTACGTTATGGCACAAACTACTAACAGACATGTAGAAAATGACATTTGCAAATGGTCCAAATCAGCTAAAGTGCCGGTGGTTGAAGAAAGAGACAACTATAAAGACTTAATGCTGCGAAGAAGGGAAAATAAACAAAACAGAAAAATAAAATTGTAATAAAATTTTGGAAAAATTGTGGTTTGTGTGTGCTTTGTGTTTTGTGAATAGAAAGTTTTTAGCTCCAATATGATTATCAGTTTGTGGGAGAAGCAAAAATCAATCATTTCGTGTTGGGAAGAATAAAATACCACAAAGCAGTTTGTGTAAAATACGTTAATACAGAAAATAAAACCACAAAGAATGCAAAATATTTTTTCAATTTCTTTTTCGATGCTTGTGCGTATAGAGGGAGTCGGAAAATAAACTTATATAGTTTTCCCCTTCTGTCACCTCTGTATGCTTTGTGGTTATGGTATAAAAGCTGATTTTTATATATAATACTAGCTGTGCGACTGAGATGCTGAGTTAGGCCTATCGCGATCCCTCACTGCGCAGTTGTTATTTCTATTGCGCATGTATTGTACATGTTTAAATCAGCTAAAATAATCTTATATGCTATCTTTAAGTTTTATTAATTTAATATTCATTATTAATTAACAACATAAAATATTTCGAACATATTGACCATAAGGTATAGTAAATAATATCACCGTATGCGTACATTATATGTACGTACATTATACATATACAAATGTATTCAAAATTTGTTTATGTGATTTCTTAAATGAAAGTGATTTTGTATTAAAAAACCAGCCATGGGTGGTGCATTAATTTGTGTTATTTGTAGCAAAAGTAGTAGCAAAATAATATTATTTTCTGACGAGACATTGAAAAAATATGAATTAATTTTAAAATTGCGAAAAAACATAACCTTAAATATACATAATTACATCATTCCTCCACGTGAATATACATACATACATAGAGTGGTTATCACAGGGAAAGTTACAAATCATACACATGACTGATGAAAACATATTTTGCCCCAGAACCTAAAAATTCTAAAAAGACTGCTGAAATAGAGGAAGAAAAAGAAATATCTAAAAACGTAAATACATCAACAGCCGATTCAATAGCAAGTCGCATTTTTCTGAGTTAACTGTGTCTCACCCACCTTCAGCTTCTCAATGAACAGAACCTCGACCTTCGTGGACTTGAAGAAGTGAGTAAAAATTCTAATACAACCAAAGAAGTGTATAGTTCTATTCAAAGTGATACCAGTGTTGACGTAAGTAAAAATAAGTTTGTTTATTTTGCAATAAAAAAAGAGACAAGTGAGATCAAAAAAGCTTCCACTCCATGAAGGTGATAAAAACCAATTTCAGTCGCGTATAATGTGTAGTATTGTAAATCAAAAAGAGTATAATGAGTTGTTAAGTCTGAAAATATACTATCACACTGAATGTAGGTTTCCGTTTAGTAATAAAATATCTTCATCTGCGAAAATATCTGTTAAAAGTGATTGGCATCATCATCGAGAGTACCACCAAGAAGCTTTCTATGAAATTTGTAGCAGAGAATTCCATTGAAATGGATACTACTTTTACTGCATACCACCGAGAAGAAAAAATGAATAAGAAGTTTTCCAAAAATATTAAATTCTTTACAATCCGGAATAGAAAAATTGTAGCACCCATTACATAAATACGATTGTTGGACAACTTAAAATCTGAAAATATCAAAAAAGCGGCATTAACCCTACGAAATACTATTTTGACAATGGGCAAGAAAAAATTACCATCTAAAAATTTTGATCATGGTGTTTTATATTAATTTACTGTTTATTGATAACTATTTTTTAACGTGTGGGTGATAATGAAAATGGAAATGTGTGGTTGTTTGAGTTAAAAACTTAAGTAAATGTTTAGAAATAGTAGTGTTAATGAACTTGTCGTCATGAACATTTTTATTTTTTTAGAGGAGAAAAAAATTACATATCTATATTATTATACGAAAATATTAATATACGAAAAGAAAATATAAGCGATAAATACTGTATGCGTGCATAATATTACATACATACATACATATACTAATAAATGTACAAAAATAAGTTTAAGGAAACAAAAAAACAAATCTTTGCTTTTCGATTGTTTAGTTATTATGCTTATTTACACAGAATGTGTACATGTGCACATAAACGCATTTCAGTATTAATATACATATGTATGTATGCAAAAAAGAGTGAACTTACAACAACCACACCTATTTCTATCAAGAATTTTAAGTTTTTGTATTTTAAAATAAATAAGATATATTATGTTCGTAAACGCGCAAAAGGCTATGAAATATACAACTGCTATATGGTGTGTAAGAAGCGCATGTGATTACTAACCGGTACGTTGTAGGTATTAATCCCAACGCAACTTTTTAATAAAATTTTTAAAAGTAAAATTATTTCGAATTCCATTTTTTTGCGGTTGACATTAATTACCCAAAATTTTCAAAATTATGCAATAAATTACAAAATGTTGATAATTTTATTTGCTCTGGCGCATACAATCCTATACTACTCCTATGTTTCCATGGAAAAGTCAAATTTGTGCCCTGAAAAAAACACCTGAACTTTGTACTGTACTGGCTTATAATAATTTTGACCGCTTTGTTGAAACTACTAGTGGGAAGGACGCTTTACATGATACCGTTGGAATCATTTATCAGAACATTGAATTAAATACATCTGAATAATTTGAACTATCTGAGGCACCAATTCCCACTAATAGAGACAATTCACCACAGAAGAGGAAAGGAGAAGAAGAACTTTTGAGGCAATAGCTTCAGAAGAAATTCCTTATGCAAAAAAAACAAAAATGACAAGTAATTTGGAATTAACGGCTGATGAAGTTGAAAATATACTTCCCAATAATTTACAATTGTATACAGTAATTGATAATATCTGGATTATTGGCCATGCACTAGAATTAGCTCATATTCCAATGTGTGTTGGTTTTAACTGCAGGATGCATGATATTGACACTTGCAAACAACGCATATCTTATGTGACTCCGATAAATGCCTCACCAACAAGTAATTCTGTAATTTTAGAAACCTTGCAACAAAGTAAGAAAATTGCTGAAGAGTTAAATCAATCATCCATTCAAGTAAGATATGACTTGGCTATATCTACAAAGTTGCTCTACAAATACAAGCAACGGAAAAACCTACATATAATCATTTATTTATACATTTAGCACCGTTCCACATCATGATGGCTTATACCAATGCAGTTGGTAAGGTGATCAGTGACCAACAAATGTAATCGTGGAAAGTGGCTTATTGGCGAATGGTTCAGTAAATGGATTTCTTGACGGCAAGTATTTCAATCGCTGCAAAAGACTGCACCCTTTGGTGGTATTAGGATTAGAAATATTACATTTTAAATATTTTATGGAAATGAGTAACACGTCCGTAACAGATGATATGATAAAAGAACTTCAGAGACTACAAAATTGTAAAATGTCATCATTCAACATATGTAGAATATGAAGAGCTGAAAGAATCAATAATTACTGTATTTATAATCAACGAAGTCTCAATGGCGAGTATGGAAAGACTCAACAATTTTATGTAATTTATATTAATCTCATTAATCATTACCTACAACTGTCGCGAAGCATACGTGTTGGAGACTTCGAACTTTTCAATGCAGTTTTACATAAAATAAAAAATTTATTTATTATCTGTAATTAAAATTATGCGCGATGGATTGTGAAATATGCTGATAACTTTATGAAAGTAGCAGAAACCCTTCCTGATTTATTTTGAAGGATTTCAGCAGGGATACTTCGGTATTGAGCAATTTTCAAGGCAAACCATTGATCTGGTTTTAGAGCAGACTATCAATGCAAATGCTGCACGAAGACTTACAGGTGTTATACACTTTACTAATTCAATTTCAGCCAGTCAACGGTGGGCGCGAAACCATGATGCAAGATCTATAGTACGTTTACAAAGAACCGGAACTACAAACTCAACAAGATGTTTCTTCGGATTTAAATAAGCACAACATTCAGAAAAATATTATGCATTTAAAGAAATTTAGTGAAACATTTGCACAGTTTATTAATCCCTTCAGCTCGGAAGTACCAAAAGATCATTTAATAAACATTTCATCTGGTAACGCTGAAAAGAATGGTGATTGTCTTTGAAATATGTTCGTTTCTGAATGTCATACGGACATTAGATCTTCTGAAAAATCTATTAAAAGAAGACCTCTTAATAATTTTTCAAAAGATTTGGAAAAAAAGAAGAAAATTAAAATCGGTGGTGCAATTTAAGAAGTAAAAATTCAATGAGATTTTTATGGCCGTATGCTGGGTATCTCGATGGATTACAATGTGTATATCTCAAAAATTTTGTCATACCCAATCACCGATGTGCCTTTACATATGTGTCATTTAAATGGTACTATTTGTAAGACGGATAAATCTGCCTTAATGAAATGTTTGGAGAAAGAGGTCCAGCATTAGCCACCACCTACTGCAGATATCGTAATAGTTGATGGCTTTTTTTATTACACACTGTTAGCTTTCATTGTCATTTACTTCTGTATATATTGTATATCTTTTTCATTTAGCCTATCTGGCAATATCTTTTTTTAAACATACTAAAGAAATATGAATTAAGAAGGAAGGAACTGGATAGGCACGTGAATTATTAACCATCTAGAACTTAATAGCCTTTTTACACTGACCTACATCTTTTTGAAACGCATGGAAGATGTTGAAAATGTGAAACATGAATTTACATTGGCAACATCTTTCATCTTTCATTTATTCAGCTGTCAAAAAATAAAAGAAAAGACGCATAACTTTTGTTAAAAATAAAAAAATATTTAAAAAAATGGATATGGAGAAGGCATTTATCATTGGATTAGTTGTTAATTTACAAGAACAAACCCAAATTTTAATGCAGTGCATTCATATATTGAACGCCATTCTGGAAGATGATGATGAGGAAAAAGTTTTGGTAGAAGTGACCCTTCCTCGAAAGGTTTGGATGCTTGTAAGTAAAAATATTACAAATAATGAATATTTATGTAACAAATACCAAAATATACATATGAACATATATTTCTAGAATCGCTATGGAACATTTTGGGAGAAAGATGTCCCAAATAATGGAGGAGAATTTTTTAAAGAAAACTTTCGGGTGGACCGAAAATATTGTTCATTATTGGTGCAAAAACTTGAAGTTTTAGGAAAAAAGGACACAAATTTAAGGAGCTGTATACCTTTAGAAAAGCGAGTAGCAATAGCTTTATACACCCTTGGATCCTCTGCTGAATACCGTACCGTTGGACGACTTTTTGGGGTATCAACTGCTGCCGTTTGTAGAATTTTGCATGAGTTCTGTAAAGCTATTATTGAAGAGCTTTCTGAAGAATACCTTCCGTCGGAGTTTCTTACAGAATCCAAAGTTGAAGAATGCATAAAAGGATTTATCGCAATAGGATTTCCTCAATGTTTAGGAGCGATTGGTAAGGAAATACATAGTTATATTTGGTTTTATATGAACTGATAATTGATATAAGAAATTTCTAAATAGATGGAAGCCACATTGAGGTCAAACCATCAGCCGCTGAAGCTGTCGATCATTATAATTATAAGGGTTGGTACTCGGTGGTCTTATTTGCGTTGGTTGATTTCCGGTAAGATTTATTGAAACTTAAACCTTTAACAATTTAAATACAAAATTTTCCCATTTAGTTACAGATTTCTCTATGTGAATGTAGGTTGCCCCGGGCGTTGTAATGATTCATTAATTTACCGCAAATCTAAATTAAGCCATATGATAGAATCATCAGATTTACTTAAGGAAAAGAAAAAAGGAATATGCGGCACACAAGTTCCAGTTGTTATTATTGGGGACTCAGCTTTTAAATTTTCCCTAAACCTCATGAAACCATATCCATTTTCAACTTCGGCTTCATTGGAACAACAAACGTTTAACTATAATTTGTCCAAAGCCAGGCGTGTAGTTGAAAATGCTTTTGGTCATGTTAAGGCAAGGTTTCGGCGTATTGGAAAGGGCGTAGACAATCACCAGAAGTACAATAGCAGAATAATTATGTGTTGTTGCATTTTGCACAACTTTTTAAATCAACATAACTGCGATATAAACGAAAGCTGGAAAATTAATCTGAACAATTGTCAACCACAACCGGAAAATCATAACATATCTGCGGATCAATCGCTTCCAGCAGAAAATATTAGAGCTGCTATTAGTAAATTTTTATTTGAAAGAGATTATTTAACTAATCAATAAAACAAGAAATTCGTGTGTTTAATTCATTTGTGTGTTTAATTCATTTTCATATTTCAATTACACAATAAAAAAGAAAAATAAAAAATAAAAGAAAATATGTACATAAATAAATGAGTTTTATTATTTTGCTATGAAAGTCTATATGCCGACATTTCATAGGATTTTTAAAAACTATAAAACAAAAAGAAAGTTTCTTAAACTAGCAAGGCACTTTTGATCACATTAATTAATTTTTGAATTTTTAATTATTTTTTGCTTTCAAAATATCCAGCAACTGCGTTTGGAAAGTTACATTTTGAGATGCAATATCATCCAGCCTTTTCAGCATTTCATTTACCTGCTCCTTCCTCTCTTGCTGTTGCTGCCTCTGTAGCTCAATGCGTTCTTGCGCCAATCTGACGATCTCCGAGCTATTATCGGCTTTTCTTTTTTTCGGAGGTTGGTACTGATCGTCCGAACAATGGAGCTGCTGAGTGCTGCACGAGGCATTTAGATCGAACTCAATCAGCTCGTCCGTTAAAGTAGACATGTCTAAAAAGTTAAATAGAATTTTAACCTTTACATAATTATTATGTACATACCTGTGCTTTCATGCATCGACCCTTCCACGTTGTGCAATTTGAATGCCCCCAAAATGCTATGGACCTTATTATAATGGCACCACGCCGAAGGTGCTCCGCCTGTTGTCCCTATTTTATTTCTCTCCTGCCTGTAAGTCCAAAAATTTCACAATTTCAAACATTCCCAAAATAACTTTATCAATAATAACTCACTTGTACTTGCGGGTGAGATTGTCCACTTTACTGCGAACGTCCATCCAGCTGCCCTGAAATCCATTTTGCTGCATTGTAGCTCCAATTTCTTGGAAAACGTGGGAGTTCTTTCTCGCTCCACGCAATTCCTCAATTTTCTCCTCCCATAAATCCAGCAACATATTTTCCAGGTCAATCGACCATGTGATGCGAGCAACAGCTTTATTTTTCACTAAAAATATACATGAATTCATTTATAATTAAATTAAAATTATGAAATACTTACATGTGCCGCTCATTTTCTTCTGTTGAATAAATTTGTTTTGTTTATTTTCTGCAATGTCATTTTGCTAGTGATGACCCAAAGAAAATCGATTTTTTGCCATTTTTTTAGTGATGACACTTAAAATAACGAAAGATGTAAGATGGAACAAAATGAGAAAGGATCATCTTCTGCAGATGTAGAAAGATGTAAACTTTTTTCCCTGTATAATTCTTATGGGAAGATGTTAACATCTTTGCAAATTGATGAAAGATGTAAGATGTAGGTCAGTGTAAAAAGGCTATAAGGTGATTAGACCCAAATGCAACTTTTTTTAAACTTTTATTTAATATTAAAAATAAACTCTTTTTTAACAATCAGAAGTGGGATAAAGTAATCCACAAAGCGAGGAGGAGACATTTTGTTTGATTTTTGCTGCAGACTGTATATTGTATATATAATTTTCATGCCAAGAACATCAAGAGTCTCCTATTCCACAATATCCCCACCATCCATTATTACAAATCGAGCAGCATGATTGTTCGTACATCTGTGTGTAAGCATACAACACATTATAATCGACCCTATTTGCACGTCCCCATCCAGAGATTGTTAAAAGATCATTATTTAGCGAACCATACATATTTTGCATCATTGCCGCGATCCCCTCAGGCTTGGTTTGTTACTTAATGAATACGAATGGCACATGCTACTGTCATCTGCAAAAGAGTAGATAGAATTAAAAGTTTGACATAGAAGGTCATTTAGGAAAAAGTGTTGGAGAAAGAATGGAGCCTTGCGGTACCCCTGAATTAACCTTGAACTCGTTTGATGAAATCCCATCTATAACAACTCGTATATTGCGATCTCTGAGACAGCTTCATATAAATTGAGAGAAGACATCACCGACAACAAAAGCAATAAGTTTTGACAGAAGTGCACCATGCGAAACTCTATCAAACGCCTTGGAAATATCTAGAGCCACCACCTTATGTTCTCCAAAATATAGAATAGAATGACACCATCTTTCCGAGAGGAATGCCAGTAGGTCTCCCGTAGAGCGACCCCTACGGAATCCATACTGGCGGTCGCTAAGTAAGCTGTTGGGCTCTAAATACCTCACAAGTTGGAAGTTTACCATACTTTCCATAACTTTGGAAAGTGCAGAGCAAATTGAAATTGGACGGTAGTTTTCAGGGTTGTTAGCCTCTCCTTTTTTGGGGATTGGCGTTACATTAGCAACCTTCCAACACATTGGAAATTCACCAGCATGGTACAATGTACTGAAAAGGTTAGCTAACGGACGCGCTAGCGTCGAAGAGCACTGCTTCAAGACCAGTGCTGGAATACCATCCGGACCAGGAGAATATTCTTGGCATAGTTACAGATACGCTTTCAAGCTCGGATAGTGGTTGAGTGCTTTCCGTCAAGTGGGAATTACTTGCAAATAATTCAGCCAGAAGGTTAGCTTTATCAACCGGGTTAGTGAATACTTGATCATCCTTTAAAAGAGCTGGAATTGAGGAACTAGCATTATCCTTTACTCTTTTAACGAACGACCAAAAGCTCTTACTACCCCGAGGGGCATTAAGAACTTTAGCACGAAGGCGCTGCTCGTACAAAGCTTTTTCGCGCCTTAATACTTTGGCACATGAAGATATCGCCCTTTTGCGTAGCGAATCAGTATCGGCATTTTTGTTATTACGCCATATACTGAATGCTTTTATCCCTTCCCGCATTTGGGCTTCTATATATATAGAAACCCGAAATGCAATGAATGTGACCTGATTTTTAATTCAACCCAGAGGCAGCTGAATTCCGGATAACTCGCGCTTAAAGATTGCTGGCACTGGTACACAACTTCATTGCATATGTAGAGTGCAAGACCCCTGTGAAGGTTAAAAAGTTATAGGAGATGATACCCTGGTAAATGGAAATCCCATGAATCAACATCCTCAGATACATGAGTCTCACATAAGGCGAAGACGTCCGGCCGATGGACACAAATGTGAGCATAGGCAGAGAAGAAATGTGCCCTCAGCCCACGAATGTTGCAGAAGTCGATTTTGTAGCGACCTGTCATAACAATAGTAAGAAAATTCAAATCGAACGTTTGTTTATGTTATTTTACTGTAATTAATTGTTGCTATTATAAATGCCCACTGACCAGTTGTATACCTTCGTCACTGAACAGTGTAACAACAATTAACACAATGCACCAGTAAAATAAAACTTATTTTAAATTTTATCACATAGAAAAGGGAAACACAATAACACTGCTAAAAAAGAGCCATAAAAGCCCTGATCTAGTTATTGTTTAAAAAAAACGATATGTTGTGCCAAAACAACAGAGAGCTCTTTTATTTTAACTGTTAAATTTTTGTTTTATTTGTTTCTGTTTTATTTATTTATCTTGTGTGTTGTGATTGTTAAATTATTTTATGAGTTTTGGTTTCTGTGTTTTTTCTAGTTATTTGCAAAATTTTTCGGCAATATTTTTAAATTTGAGTTTTTTGTTTTTATATTTTTGTTTAATTTTAAACATATAGCACATTATCGCGGACCAGAAGCATTTAATTTTTTAAAACATTTAGATAGGGATAGAGGACACAATAAACGCGGACAACGAAAGGGACACATGTGGACGGTACGACAAAACACTACTTTCCAAATGGTCACCAAATTCGAAGCACTAAGAATTGATGTTATTTTTGATCAATAACTGACTCCATCAATCAAAGATTATGAACATTCTCAGCGATTAGAAACAGCACAGTTGAGCTACACCATAACTGGACCTGATCGAACACGTCCGAGTGATTTTGCGAAAGAATTGAAAAATTCAAATTTTAAACAAGCTCATGTGGATTTTTTCATTTTGCATTGGGCCAGCGATGAAATAATACCTTTTATTGGACATAAAACCATTCACATTAGTTCTAAACAGTGCCATTCTTTTGTTGTTAATGTTCTAACAATATTGTAACAAGGGTTGTAGAAGAGTTATCATGTCCATAACATGACTGACACAAAAATAGTCTATTATGCGTGCAGTATTCCAAATCAAATGAATATTGTGATCAGAAGTGTTGACACTGATATTGCATCTATCATGCTTGGTCATATGCACCATCTACAAAATGATTCTTTTTTGGATGCTGATAGGCATTGGGAATAACTTGAGATACGTAGACCTCACAGAGATATACGTAAAGTTAGGAAAATCTTTTGCAAGGGCTTACCAGGATTCCATGAGATCACATGTTGTGATTATAATCCTGCATGAAAAGGAAAGTTGAGGCCTTTTAAAATTTGGAATGAATTTCCGTCATCCCACGTCAAATTTGGTTGATAAACAGACCGGTTTCGGCTATGTGCCATCTTCAGTGTTCTCTCAGTAGCCTTTTAAAATATTAAAAAAATGGAAGAGTATGAAAAAGCTTTCATTAAAATCGATAAATACGAATTATATGAAAATAATTGTTGGCCTGCCAGGCACGTGGGAAAATAAAACACGTATTTTTAGCAATGCAATCCAATTTCTTTTATTTGGTTAATACAGCTAAAATACTTGTGTTTCTTAAAATTACTTATTTTAATTTAGTTTTATATTTTATGATGTTACACGGCTGGCGACCAAACAGGAAAAGGCTGAGTATAACAGACCCATTCACAAAGTATTTTGACAGTTGAACAGTAACTGTGCAACGTTCTAATTTTCTGCAGTAAAATTGATGCGAGTCAGGGTTTGCATATACTAAATTAATAAAAACGTTTTAACAATAATGATAAACAGCAAAGCTCTTTTGATATAATTCAACGGTTTATATGTCGGTTCGATAACTGACGTTGATGAAGCATGGCTTCAACTATTCATTAATACATATCAGGTCTCAGATATAAATGAAGCATTTAACCGTAAAAATATACGAAATTTTGATGCTGGTAGTCTGCCACTGTGTAAATGCGAGCTGCTACCAAACTTTCTGGGAGACTTGTGTCTAGTAAATGTGTGCGCTAAAAAGTGTTGCATTTTTTTCAAGGGCGAATATTGATTGTAGTAGGGATGGTAATTGAGTGTAAAGCAAACATAGAGGACAAAGAAACAACTATGCACCAAAAAGCATTGTACAACAGTTGAATAGAAAGTATTGTCAAGTGACAATGATAATACTATAACTTCATAGTGCACCATACTTCATTTCACAAGAATTTTATAAAAAGAAAAAAATGATTTTTAACGCAATTTTATTTCCATTTCATAGACTACTATTTATGTACTTATGTATGTATATAAATGTAAAAGTTTACCGTAGTTTTGCCGACTTTTTAAAAAATTAAATTTCAATTTTGCCTTCCATATATGTATGTACATATATTTATTTATTGTATGTACATACATACATACATACAGTTTGTCAATGAGTTTTCACATTGAAAATAAACACGGTTCAGTTAAATTAGTAGCAATTAAATTATACTTTTTGTTCAAAAAAATATATTTTATTTATGTATGTATATCATAGTTAAAGAAATCATGCTGAAAAAAACTAGTAATCAATTTCAAATAAGAAAGAAATACAACAAAAACAAATTTATGCTTCTTTTCACATTGTCAAGAAACTCTTTGCACAAAAATTTTCTTGCGAATTTTGTTTTGAGGAAAACATTAAAAACTTTGTTTTGAGAATATTTTATATTTGGTATGGAAAAATTTGCGTCTACCACACATTGTAGACGATTTTTCATTGATCCTATTAACTTCTTTAGGTCATAATTCGTTGGAACTTCCCGCCACTCTTCTAATACTGCTGTTTTAAGCGATGTTATATTTTTTGCTGGCGTTTAGCAACTTTTTTTTTCGAATTTACCCATAGATTCTCAATATGATTGAGCTCGGGACCTAGAGCGGGTATATCGATGACATGTCCACAGTTATATAGCAGCATAATCCGTACTACTTGGGACTTATGCTTTGGATCATTGTCTTGATAAAATTAAAATTGTGGTTTATTGTCTCTAATGTCTCTAATACTTTTTTTAAATATATTTTATTTATGTACATATATCATAAATTTACAGATATTTAAAGAAATCATGCTGAAAAAAATAGTAATCAATTTCAAATAAGAGAGAAATACAACAAAAACAAATTTATACTTAATTTCACGCTGTCAAGAAACTCTGCACAAAAATGTTTTGTTTGTATTACTGTTAATATACTCTTTGCACATCTTGCGTTTTTACTCTCTTTTTCAAATTAGCGGTGAGTTGCCGTTATAAAATGCGCACATTCTTCAAATTTAAAAATTTTTGTAATATACGCGTCATAAAGTGACATAGTAAAAATGTCAAAAATGCCAGGAGAAAGATTATCGTGTAACAATATTCAATTGATTTATTATAACCGTCAACTAGGAAAAAGTGCGGAGGAGTTATCAGAAATCCTTTCAGTTTCAATGAGAACAATTTATTACGTTATAAATTGAGCTGAAAAAGATAGTAGACTGGAATTAAAACAAAGAGGTGGGCAAAAAAAATAAGATAAACGAGCGTGTAGAGCGTTTAATAACAAGAAAAGTGGCTAAAAACCCAAAAATTTCCACTAGTGCTCTTGCGGCAGAGCTAAAGAAAGAACTTGATGTTATTGTGTGCCACGAAACAGTGCGTCACACCTTAAATACTCATTAAGAGCAACAAGAAGAAACCACTTCTGTCAGCAGCAAAAGTAGAGAAGCGATTTTCCTTCGCTACTCTGAATGTTTTACACCCGAATGACGACTATTGGGACAATGTTCTTTTTTGTGATGAAACGAAGATGATGTTGTATTACAACGATGGACCATCTAGGGTGTAGCGACTGCCTTTAATAAATCTAACACAACAAAACATCATCCCAATTGTAAAATTTGGAGAAGTGTCCATAATGATCCGGGTGTGTATATCAACTCAAGGAGCGGGTAATTTTGCTTTTATGGACTCAAGGATGGACAAGCATCAATATTTCAACATTTTACAGACTCATTTACATAGTAATGCACAGAAATTTGGATTCATTAGAGACAATAAACCACAATTTTAATTTTATCAAGACAATGATCCAAAGCATAAGTCCCAAGTAGTACGGATTATGCTGCTATATAACTGTGGACATGTCATCGATATACCCGCTTTAGGTCCCGAGCTCAATCATATTGAGAATCTATGGGTAAATTCGAAAAAAAAGTTGCTAAACGCCAGAAAAAAATATAACATCGCTTAAAACAGCAGTATTAGAAGAGTGGCTGGAAATTCCAACGAATTATGACCTAAAGAAGTTAATAGGATCAATGAAAAATCGTCTACAGTGTGTGGTAGACGCAAATTTTTCAATACCAAATATAAAATATTCTCAAAGCAAAGTTTTTAATGTTTTCCCCAAAACAAAATTCGCAAGAAAATTTTTTTGCAAAGAGTTTCTTGACAATGTGAAAAGAAGCATACATTTTTTTGTTGTATTTCTTCCTTATTTAAAAATGATTACTAGTTTTTTTCAGCATGATCTCTTTAAATATCTATAAATTTATGATATACATGAATAAAATATATTTAAAAAAAAGAGTATAATTTAATTGCTACTACTTTAACTAAACCGTGTTTATTTTCAATGTGAAAACTCATTATTGACAAACTGTATGTATATGTATGTACCTTCAACGTAAATTCAAAAATTTTAATTTTTGAGTTAATATACTATTGTTGCACTATATTAATTTCTTAAAATGAAAAAATTCCTTACATCTATCTCCATGAAAAAAGCTATTTTGATTTTTTGTTTTTAAAATTCTAAATAAATTATGTAAATGTACATACTTATGTATGTACTATGTACATAAATTTTAGAATAGCATCACGCGTAGAATATAAGAAAAAGAACTCATAAAGCACCAACAGTTTTCTTTCACACATACATTTATTTATACACATAAATATTGACAAACCATAAAAACTATTTCATTTCAGTCGACACTACTGGAAACTGAAATGAAGTAGTGAAATTTGCTTTGACACTACAATAAATAATGCCGTTGCTCGGCTGAGAAATATGTGCTGTTGTATACTTTTGATAAAATGAAACAGCAACTTTAGTCTTCTCATAAAATGAAGCCCAATAAAAAAGAGAACACTTCAATACTGTAAAGTATGAAGCTTAGGCAAGCAAAATGTCTTTGGCTCACGTTTAGTGTCTAGCATTTGGAATAATGTAAATAAGCTAATTCAAGCAATTTATCAACCCGAGAATAATAATGGTTGGTGTTTAGATTATAGTTGAGTTTGGTAGCGAAGAAAACGAGGTATTGATTATTGTATAATTTTGTTTAGTTTTTTATTTTGAATGAGTTGCTAATCAATACTACTTTACAGCTTCAAAGTCAAGAACAGAAAGAAAGTTAAAATTCAATACATATATTAAATGCATACCATATTTCTATTTAAAATGTAGTACATACATATGTATGTAAGTCAAGTGAGCAACTCAAAGCTCTTAAACAATTATAAAAATTCGGAGTTCATAATGTAATGTAAATAATAAACCGCTAGCTAAAACTATGTATTTGAATCTTAAGAACTTGACTCGAGACAAATATAAATATACATAATTATATACATACATACATATTAGTTAAATTACTCATTATTTATAATAAGTACAAGAACTACAATAATGATACATATGTGCTTTTATCATAAAGTGAGCAGCAAAGTTTTATGACTTGACAAAATAGAGCTACATTTTGCTTCATTTGAGTAGGTACATATGAAAATATTTTAAAAATATTTAAGGAAATAAGAATATTTACAGAAAATACGGTAATATTAATAAAATATGTTTCAGAAGTTTTTTTTCTGACAACAGTTGGTTTCTCGAAAATAATCTGTACCATTTTAAATGGTTCGAAGGTGATCAGTTGCCAAATTTCGTCAGAGAATCACTGAAAACTGTATGAGGTATAAATACTGCTTCAAACCAGTACACATTATTTTTTAATACTTTCAATCCCATTAATTTTTTTACATTTTTACAGAAACTTACGAAGAAGAAGATGACGATATAGAATGGAGTACCAGTGATGAAAAACTGATAACATTGATCATAATGATGATAATGAGTAAAATTATATTTTCTTTTATACACTACTCGCTTAACCCGGTGTGCTTTACTACACCCATCGTTACAAAATTAAATAAAAAGTGTTAATGTAGCTAAAAAAACATTATTTTATTATACATATGTAAATTAACTGTTGTAACACTCTAGGATATACAACATTTGCAGTTTGTCTATGCGGAGCATAAACAAACAAATTGTTTGGTTTTCCTACACTGAAGCATGCAACTTAAAGCTTAAAGCATGGACTTGATAAATTTAAGCCATAAACTTGCTGGGATTGCCCGTGAGCATTATTGATTGTAATTACATACGCTAACTGAACAGGAAACTGCAATCTTTTGAAGTCAAATTGAAAATTTGTTGATATCGTGGGAATGCGAGGCAGCAGCACATTTGATCCATTATATTTGCCAGATATAATGGTCCCTTCGTCGGAGACCTTTGAGGTTGAAGTTCGAAATCGCTGAGTTGCTAATCATGCATCGTGTTGCTCGAGATCGTCCAAATCTAAGGCGTGTTTGGTATTCACCAGATGTTTATTTTCTCTTTAAAAATTGGTTCACATATGACTAAAAAATAATTTTAAAATTGGTCTACAAACGATAAAGTAATTTGATAATCCATTTTTTTCCGTGCATATTTCAAATTTAAAAAATATATTAGAAAACGAATGCAAAAAGCATTTTGAAAATGCGTTCAGAAATGACGATGTTATTTGATGATAAATTATTGGAGCAAGCAATTTGCACCAACGACCCTCCCCCCAAATTCTTAAAAAAAGATTTTCCCCATGAAAAAATATTTTTAACCCCCCGATGAGTGACAGTTCTGAACTTCACGGCCGTGTGAAAAGGTCCCTACGGACTTTTTTTGTAAATCATGTTTTTTTCATATAAATTTTTTTTTGATTTTTTGTTTGTTTTTATTGTTTATAACTAAATACTACATACAAAAATAATTTTTTCAATTTTTTTTAATTTTTTTTTCTTGAATTTTCTTAAGACTATTATAAAAAAGTTTAAAAATTATTGTTGTTGAGCGTGTACTTCTTGTCCCCCGCCCTGTGCGCAGTGTTGCAGCGATGTAAAAGTGTGCTATGTTCTCCGCAAACAGCGTTGCCGCAGCCGAAGCAGTATGCCCGCGTTTTCCGCTGCCGCCCGTACTCAGAACGGCAAAGGCGACATGACGGTCTACTTGACCTAGCCGCAAACGACGGTGCATTGCCTTCCATCGGTCTTGGTAATACCTGAAATGAAAAGAAAAATAAAAAACTAATAAATATAAAAAAATTTTGTTTGTTGAGGGTTTTTAGCTAGTCTATATAAATGCATTTCATTGGTGCTAAAGCCATTCATCAGTAGACCTTAAACCTAATTTTTAAATGTTTCAAACCTCTTTACTTATACAAAAACTTTTAAAAACTCAATGAGAGTTATAAAAATTACTATAGTATAAGCATAGTATGCTTTGAAACTTATTCAAAAATCCCAACAAACAAATTATTATATTCGATATGAATCTATTTATTTTCTTTACAACCTTTTTTACAATTAGACGCCCTTTGGGTGACAATAAAAGTATTTAATAAGGCAAAACGGAAAATAAAATCTTAACTAGGTAATTATTAAATTTATATTAATCGAGATTGCCTCGATATCTTTTTTCAAAGATTTAAAAAACTTTTGTTTGTTGAGGGTTTTTAGCATATAGACTAGCTAAAAACCCTCAACAAGCAAAAGTTTTTTAAATCTTTGAAAAAAGATATCGAGGCAATCTCGATTAATATAAATTTCATAATTAAAATAATAAATATATATTCTATTCTTGAATTTGAAGATGTTTTTCTTACCCTGACATCGAATGCTTCCATCGCATTGCGTATCCTTGGATATGAGGTTATATGGTTGTTCAGGGCACGTTCTTCGATATTTGGTGTGGCCAATTGTTTCGTTAGCAGTAACAAGAACGACCGCCGTCTGTCACTCCTTTTTATAGGCTTCATTTTGTTGTAAATCGTAAAAGCAGCCAATGCAGCGACGTCCAGCATATTATAAAACATGGCCAACGGCCATCGTTGTGTTGCTCTTTTGCAGCTGTAAGTGGCTAGCATTTGATCCATGGTATCAACGCCGCATTTGTTGGCGTTATAATCTAATATGGCATAGGGCTTCCGCTTCTCGGTTTGCTCGTCAACGCGGCAGGTGTAGTGCATTGTGGAGAGCACGTTCACCACTTTATTTTTTTTCGGCACGTATGAGCATAACGCTATATCCCCTTCGTTGAACCCAAATAATGTACTATTGATGGTGCGGTTCGGGTTCTTCTTGAACTCCTGTGGAATGAATGTTTTGTTGTAGCGCACTCTACCAACATATGCGGTCTTCCTCCTCATCAAAATATGCGCCAAGTCAAGAGTGGTAAAGAAATTATCCGCGTATATAGTACGGCCAGCATCTAAATATTTTTCCACAAGATCCTGCACTACGTTCTACCCTAGGTTTATCTCCCGTTGTTGGTTTGGCAGTTTTTCAGAATATATCATTCCCTTCACAGGATAATAACTCTGTGAGTCGCATAACCACCATACTTTCAAACCATACTTAGCTGGCTTTGACGGAATATATTGTGTGAAGCGGGTGCGGCCTCTGTAAGGGAACAACTGCTCATCCACTGTTAGTGCTTCATGAGGAGTGTAAGCTGCTGCCAAGTTATGTTGCAACATTTGCCAAATATCGTCAATAGCCGCAGTTTTGCTGTTGATGACTCGCTGTTGTCGAGTATTTCCATTGTCGAATCGAATAAATTGCTTTATACACATGAAGCGATCGTACAACAACGCAGCTTTGTATATTGGGCAACGCGTCGCGCCCCATAACTCCATAGCTGGTTCATGGTTTGATCTTGTGAGTCCAGCATACAAAGGAATAGCTACAAAGGCGTCAAACTCTTTTACTGTCACTGGCTTCCACTCCTTTTTCTTCGTGGGATTCGCCAAATTCCATGCAGCTGTAACCTCCCTGCCTTTACGATTTGTTTCACGTAGCACTAAGTGTATTATTTCCTGTGTCATGATTGAACGCATTATTGTATAGGGGTCGTGTATATTTCCTGTTGGTCCTGGTTTCTTTCTTGTGAAGTCGACCACGTTATGATTACGAGTGCGTGATGTTGGTGGTGCTTTTTTACTCCATTGGGTGCCATCTTTACCAATATAGTAACTTTCATTCGTTTCCTGTCCATCATTTTCTTCCTCTTCATCATCGTCGTCATCAGTATCTTCATTTAGCTCGACGTATCCTTCAGTTTCGGCATCTGACTCTTCAGCAGGTTGGTATGTGCGATCTTCATCATCCTCAACTTCATAATTATCAATTGCAGCAATATCAATTTCTTCATCCATATCTTCGTCCATAAAATCAGCAAATCTAGTATCAGCTGCACGCCTTTCATCCGCAGTCATTTGCTGGTAACGTGTACTACGGCGTACAACCATTTCAGCAACGTCCAAATTACTTGCATCTGCCATATTTATATTTTTGTTTCTATCACACACGATTTTACTTTTCGCTGTCTAAACTTTGAATGATTTGGTTTACGAAACTACAACTTCTTTTATACTCTTTCGTACGTCTACCTGAACTCAAAGACATTTAGGGATTACTTCATCATCATTATAATTTTTTTATTATTTCAATACATAATTTACTTGTTCTGAACACAAAGACCTGAACTCAAAGACATTAGGGTGATGATAAAACAAAAAATTCTAAGAACTGGTTTATTGCTAGTAGTATAAAATTAGAATATTGTGCCTTTCCTTGAAAGCAATAAAGTTCATGTCTTCGAATTTTTCTTAGAATTTTTTGTTTTTATCATCCCTAATGTCTTTGAGTTTAGGTCTTTGTGTTCAGAACAAGTAAATTATGTGTTGAAACAATAAAAAAATTATAATGATGCCCAAAAACATGCATTTATTAGTGAAATTCAGTACAAGGTCCATACGGACCTATTCACACGTCCGCGTACTATTCTCACTAAAACCTCAATAACTCCTAAAGTAATGATCCGATCGGCTTGATTTTTTTCCAAAAGATGCGCAACAAAATACTCTTGGAATACAGAGTAACTTGGGGGGGGGGGGTTGTAGTGGCCGAAGTAGGAGTAATTTTAGTTTGAAAAGGCAAAAAGGTCCCTAGGGACCTTCTCACTCATCGGAGAGTTAAAAATTGGTAGTTTTTTTAGCGGGAAAATTTTAAAATCCGTCTACAAATGGCGAATTTATGCTTGTCTATTATAGAATCTGTTAAAAACTATGTGAAAGGAGTACCATAATTTTGTGGGCGTTAAAGTAGGCTTAGTTGGGAAAAGTAGCCTATAATGCATTCCAGAGTCCCAAATAAATGTTGGGAAAATTTCAGAAAGGTCGGTCCAGAGGTATGCTATCCTATAAGGTACAATTGAACAAACAGACATTCCGTTTTATGTATCTAGATACCTTTGTGTGTGGGGTGACCGTTTTTCCATAATATACGGGCAGTATTTTTCTGGAAATTGAACGCTATTCTAAGAATAGAACTCACCGAATTTAAAAAGCCTCACTCTTATAGTTGTACAGATATAAGAAAATCAATATTTTTCTCCAATCTGGGTTCCCGTTTACCCCTCCTATACCGCTACTATTTTGCTGAAAATTGCACGTTATTCAAAGAAGTACGCACGCCGAATTAAAAAACTTTACTCCTAATAATTACCTCCTATTGGGGCTACCCGTACCTCCTCCTATACCACCACTATTTTGCTGGAAAGCGCTCGTTATTCGAAGAACAACACGCCGTGTTAGTAGTAACTTTAAACGCTTATAGCTCCCTAAATATTGATTTAAATAAAGTTAAGATTGTGCAAATCTATGTAAAAACCCGTTTAAAAACATATAAATCTTTCCAATATCGGGTCGGTATTACGGCCGTAAAAGGGATCTAAAAAACGTGTTTGCCTATTAATAATGTAGATTCTGAAGGTAATACAAAAAAATCATCCTTTATTTTTTAATGAATTTAGATTGTTATTTTACACACCTTTAGTGCTGTTTATATTCCAAAGCAAGGGTAACTACATCTGCATAATGTTCCATTATTAAGTTCGGCGTTCATGGCCGAATATTTAATTTTAAATAAATAACACGGAGGTTTAGTTTTTTACTTAGTAAGTCTTTATTAATTTATGGTTATTTTGCTACTAACTAATCTTTTAAATCATTAACTTGCAATATATACTTATAATTATGGTAAAACTTAAAACTAAGCGAATTTAGTGGGTAAGTGAAAATACATAATGACTACTCGCCACTAATGTAATGCGATCCAACGACGGTATCAAGTAAATGTGCATAAATAAAATGTAACGTTCGTTGGCATTAAGTAGTTCAGTCAATGACTTTAAATGTTTGAGTTTAAGATATTATTATTATTAGTCATTTATTTTGTATTTTCACTACACCTCCCCTTTTAAAGAGAAATATCTTATAGAAATCAGTGATCAAGTGATATCGATAAGAGCTTTCGTCAGTTATGTATTCTTTTTTCAATAATATATTTTCTCAATAATATTTAATCATTTTTGTTAAAAAAATTTTGTTTATAAGTTTCATTTGTAATAATATATTTTCATTCTCATGTTCTTCCTTTTTATATGTATTTACATATATAATATATCCTTAATATCTATTTAAAAATAAATTGGCTGTTTAATCATGATTGCAATAAATATCAAAAAGTTAAATCAATATTTTTTTAATTTATTGCGAATTATCATTTAGATGCTATGGATACATAAAATTATAAAAGTTATTCGTTAAAAATTTTTATATTTCCCTTATTAATCTTTTGAATTTTTCCTTATTATTTCTATCATCGATGTCAATCACCCTAAATGGTCCTTTGTAAATTGGCCCTAGTTTGTGTGACGTGAGAGCTCTAATGAATACCTCCTGACCTGGTGTTATGTCAGTATTGTTAATGTTCTTGTGGCACTTCTTCTGGTATATTTTCGTTTTTGCCCTATTCATTGCAGTGTGTAGACAGAATTTTACTTCCTTCGTGTAATCGTCAAAATTATATACGGTATCTACCTTATCGTATGATATTAGTGAACTATGATTTGGTGCGTTTGCAAAAATTAATTCAAAAGGGCAGTATCAATGCATTGTTGAAGGTGTTGTGTTGAAAGCATACGTAAAATATTTTATCCATTCATCCCAATCGTTTCTGGATGCATGAATGTATGAGCTTTTGTACTCGTTAAATGTGCGATGTGATCTTTCAACTGTTCCTACTGTTTGATGGTGGTAAGGTGCTGATGATGCCTTTTCTATTTTTAAAAGTGTGAGAAGTCCCACAAGGACTTGATTGTTGTATTCAGTACCCATGTCACTGAGCATTCTATTCATGGGTCCATAAATTAATATAAAATGTTCTACTAAGGCTTTCGCTATCGTTTTGGCGTTTTTATTAGCTACTGGTATTGCTACCAAATATTTAGTAAGGTCGCATATTATAGTTACAGTGTACTGGTTTTCGTTTTCTGATACAGCACAGTGATTCGGCTAGTACCTGCTAGCGGGACAAAATTCATTACGTAATTCCGAGAAACCGCTGATAATGACTTGTAAACAACCCCCCACAAGTAGCGAATTCCCAGAATTAATTTGTTTATCGCCACATAAAGATATCTTATTGCGGAGTCAAAGTAACCCTTATAAGAGAGGTCATTTTCAAATCAGTTGCATTTTATGCACAATTGTGATAACATATTTTAAAATTGTTAAAAAGTGAAACAAGTTTTTTGTAATGGAATATTCTGTTGAAGGTATGTACTCTATTATGACTCATATTTTTAATAAAAACTATGTATACTTTTGGTGTAGTATTGATTTGAAAATATATAGATAAATCCAGCAAATTTTACAATAATTGTTTACTTTAAAGAGGTGCAACTTTTTTTATCCACATATATCCACCTAGATTTTTCTATATGTAATACCTACAACATTTATACACAGATTCATTTATATAATAGACCCCGCAAAGGCCCGCAAGTAAAATTATTTTGTTTTTTTCAGAACGAGTCTTAACTATGACAAAAATGGAGTTTTTTGAAGAATGGCTTAAACACAATAAAACTGAAAGAAACAGTGGCATTTTTTATTACATAAGTGAAAAATGCAATCTGTCTGATGTCTCTGACAATTTTTTAAAACAAATAAAAATGAAGATATCAAGCCTTTCAGCAAAATTCAACCAAAAGTGGACTTCTTCGAAGCATAACAAAGAAATATTTCTAGTCAAAGATAAAGATTGGTTAGAGGGATCCGGAATCGAAATAAAGATGTGTGTTGACCAGCCGTGCACTTCAACATCATCAGCCGCCCTTTCCGCAGGGCGACCCAGAATATCATTTGAAGACTCATCAACGAAAACGAAGAGACGGAGAGTAGGAGATCTTTTGGAATCGCGAAGTTCAAGTGAGCTTATTACAGCAGCTGAGTTAGCTACTCGAAAAGAAGGGCATCGAAATATTGCTAAACAGATCCATAACGTCGCGATCAGTGAAGCTAGGGAAAAGAATAAGTGTTCTAAACAAAGCCGGCAGTTAACACCAGACGAAGCTTTAGCTTATTATGTGGACTCGAAATCGACTTCTCATGCATATAAACAAACAAGAAAGTGGTCAATGAAAGCGGGACATCAAGTGTATCCATCGTTTTACAGCTTAGGTAAGTCCAAAGTTTCTTGTTGTCCTTCTGACGAATATATTTCTGTGACTGAATCTCGAGCTGAAATTAAACTTCAGGTGATTTTGGATAAAACGGCTGAACGATTAGTTAAAGCTCAAGCGGAAGTCATTAGAAGTGTGTTACCTCGCTCATATTATACGTTAGTAAGCAAATGGGGCTGTGATGGGAGTTCGGGGCATAGCACGTATAAGCAGAAATTTGAGAACACTAACGCTTCAGATGAATTTTTGTTCGTATATTCATTTGTCGCTTTGAGACTTGTTGATGGCGAAACTGTGATCTGGCAAAATCCAAGACCTTCCTCTACTTTATATTGTCGTCCTATTAAGTTTATTTTTGCCAAAGAGACAAAAGAGTTTACGAAAGAAGAAACTTCTAAAATTTTGGATGAAGTAAGTCAGCTTCTTCCAACATTATGTAACGTTTCTGGATCTCAGATCTCTGTTAAGCACGATTTGTTGTTGACAATGACTGATGGCAAAGTTTGCAATGCTTTAACAGACACAAGTTCAACACAAAAGTGTTATATTTGCGGTTCCACCCCGTATACTATGAACGAGGAGTCAAAGAACTATCCTAGCAACGAAGAACGCCTTGCATTTGGTTTATCTACTTTACATGCGTGGATTCGCACGTTTGAATGTTTGCTTCACATCAGCTATCGTTTAGAAATAAAAAAGGGGCAAGTCAGGAGAGATAACGACAAAGCTATTGTGAAGCAACGCTCACAAGAGATACAAAAATTGTTTAAAGATCGTATGGGTCTCATTGTAGATAAAACAAAACCTGGGTATGGTAACACAAACGATGGAAACACAGCACGTAGATTTTTTTCCAAAGCTGAATTGAGCAGCGAAATTACAGGATTAGACGTAAACCTCATTCGCAGATTTCATGTAATTTTAAGAACCTTGTCATCGGGATATGACATAAATTATATAGAATTCGAAAAGTTTTGTGTTGATACTAGAAAAATATACCTTGATCTGTATTCGTGGTATTTCATGCCCGTTACTGTGCATAAAATTCTTGTACACAGCGCGGAAGTTATAAAGTCTTTTCTTCTTCCCATTGGACAACTCTCGGAAGAAGCCCAGGAGGCAAGAAATAAAGACTGTCGTAGATTTCGTGAACGGCACACCAGAAAGCGGTCACGTATTGCTACAAATACATATCTTTTGAGAATGGTACTTATTACGTCTGATCCTGTTATCAACTCGTATAGAGAATTGCCGCGAAGAAAATTTACTTCATTGCCATCGGAGGTTCTGCAGTTGATTATCCCACCTTCATTGCTATCATCATCACGAATTAAATGAGGAGGATTATTTACTCTCTGAATATTCTACTGAATGGGAGAGCAGTGATGACGACTCATCTGATGGCGATTAGTAGGTTTAAGTTTTTTTAATGTAATTATTATTCTTATTTCATTGTGTGTTGTAGTTGCTTATAATTCATGCCTAACAGCCATATTCATAAAAAATATTTTAGGTTAAAGACTTATTTCACAGATATTGCAAAAAAATTTGTCAAATAAGCCCTTAATAAACCTAAAGTATTTTTTATGAATATGGCTGTTAGCATATAAGTTATTTAATATTATATTTCATTTATTATATAACTGTTAATGTACTATTTTATTTTAAAAGAAATAATATTTTTAAATTAATAAATGTGGGTACTGTAAATTATGATTTTTATTTTTTTCCTAGAAATTTTTTGTAACTAAACATGATTGTGATTTACACACATAAGTATGAGTAGGTAGACGTAGCTAATTTAAGAACAATTAGCCACAATAGTAAACAAATGAGACACATTAGTAAACCACTTCTGTTTTGCGCTACATATTTCGATTAGTACACATACAGCACATATTTTTAACTTTTTTCTTCTTAAAATAGCTTAAGATACCTGGAATATACATAAACAATTGAAATAAGAGAAGAAATAATTTTGTCCCGCTAGCTTGTACTAGTCGAAACACAGTGTACATGGAGGGGTCCTACTGTATCTATTATTACAGTTTAAAAGGGTTTTTGCGGTGTTATAATCATATCTGGTTTTATGTGTTTCGTGGTCTTATTGATCTGACATTGAACACATGTTTTACATATTGTCTCACATCCTTAGTGATATTTTCCCAATAATAAATTTGTCTTAGTTTCCTAAGTAATCTAGTTGCGCCAGGGTGTCCTCCGAAAATAGGATTATCGTGGAATTTTTCCAATAAATATTTTTGTTCATCCTTGTTAGTTATTATGTGTATTTTGGGTTTGGTGCTATTTGTAATTTGTTAACATGTTGGTTTGCTTTTTGTTTAAATTGTTCAATTGATATGAGGCTAAATAAATTATATAAATTAATGAGTTTAGACTTTCACGGAAATTTGACTGTTCAAAACATTACAGCAACGTCCTCAGGGTTCTGCAACATCAACCGGGACTCGTGGAGCTGGTTTGGGTGTAGATTGTTTGCCATTATAAAATTTTTGATGAAATTTCCAGGACAGCAGAACGATTGCAAGTATTATGGAAAATATTAGTGCGGTGTAACTCACTGCATGATGATGTTGGCTGTTAGAATTGATGATTTGCGGTAGTTGTACTAGCGTTGATTCATTTAGTTGCCTTTGTAGCCTGCTTAGCTGCTCTAGTTGGGTCTTGTACTGATGATTTGTAGTGTTAAGCAATACCTTTTCTATTTCTTGTGGTTCACTAATGGATTCTATGTGTTTTAGTCTTGTGTATGACGTATGCACATAATTTGATATACCAAAGTGTCCTTGTATTGTTATGAAGTTATTTTTGATTACACAATTAGGGGCAATTTTCATCAACCCAGTGTTTTTTAGTATAATAAATGTGGTTTCCGTGCCACACACCAGCGATGTTTCAACGTCTGTGGTAGTAGCAAAAATCCAGTTGTTTTGATCATACAATTGGTTCCATGCTGTTGTTTCTAGGATTCTATTCAAGTTGCAATTGGTTGTCGATCGATTGTTGAAAATATTGATCTCACATGGATTGACATCAGAATTCTTTTTTAATTTCGATTGTTTATTTTTGCAAATGTATTCGTCATCTTTTGTTTTGACACAATTTGCTAATTCATCTGCTGTAAAAGGAATATACTCATCTCTATGTGCATTGGTAGCAAGGTATGATATGTCCAGTTTGATGGCGAGTAATGTATTATATTTTATTGTTGGGACTGGCACTATGTTAAATATCTCGAAGAATTGTTGATCAACTAGAGGTATCTTCACTTCGAAAATTACTTCATTTTTTGTCACAGCTCCCTTAGCAGTCATAAGTTTATACAGTTCGATTATATTGTCATCTCCTGTTGGAAGTACGTGAGATGACGGAAGGTGAGCCTTGATTAGAGCAATCTCATCCTTTAGTTGGTGAGGTGATAATAGCAGGGGACCAATTTTTCCATTATGGGCGTCAGTTAGTACATTTATGATTTCAGCCTCTATTCTTTGAAGATTTATTGCCGTCAATGATAAATGAGTTGATAGAAGTCCAACAACTTGCGAGTTTCTAATTGTTGAAGAGTCCCTTCCTATTTGATTTTTGTTCAAATCAACCATTCTTAAGATGTCGTTTATCCTTTGCTCTGTGTTGATCTCATTTTGTTTAATAATATTAATAGTTGAATCAATTATTGATGTTTGATTTTTTAAAAGCTTCACGATATTATTTTTTTCTATTTTTGCATCGTTGATCGTTTTTGACATTTCTTCTGCGTAATCTGCATCAAGAACTCCAAACAGTGATCTGGCAATGTTTCCGACTATATTAAACGGTGATCTTTTAATTCGTTTGTTGGTAAACAATTCCGTTTCTTGCAGCAATTCATTCCTGATTTGGTCTAAGTTGTTTACCAGGATATCGCACATTGGTTCTTTAAGGCATAGTTCCTGTAGAGTTTGCAAGCCTGAAGATAGCGCCTGTATCTCTGACGAGAATGGAGTAAGATCGTAGTAAACCATTATTTTCCATTCTGCAGTGTTTAGCTTTGCAGTTCCAATTCCTTCGAAATACAGTCCCGGATCATCTTGGAACCTTGTTATTGATATCTTGTTGCATAATACAGTAGGAACAAAGAGAAGTGCTAGTAACATAGCAAGCATTACTGGACCTGTTGAGATCTTGGGTCTTTCTGATGGAATGGGATCATCATTTCTCGACCTCGGTTGTACCAATGACGGTTCTTCTTCCAATGGTATTTGATTTTCATTTTCTTGGAGTAATGGCGCCAGTCTGTGAATGGGTCGTTTAAACACTCCTGTTGCCGTTTTAACTTCAGCTACTCTCACAGCCCCGTCATCACCAGGATACACGTGAACAACTCTCCCTAATGGCCACTTCATTGTAGGTAGATTGCCTTCCTTGAGAATAACCATGTCTCCCCTTTTGAGATTGCCAGATTTTTTTTTCCATTTGAAACGCTGTTGTAGTTCGGTTAAGTATTCTGTTGACCATCTTTTCCAGAATTGGTGATTTATATGCGAAATCAACTTCCAATGAGACAAACTTGACATATTACGAGTTTCGGCTCTACTGTCTACTTGGGACACAAGCGGCTCACCGATGAGAAAATGACCAGGTGTCAGTGCTTCAAGACTATCTGGATCATTCGAGATTGGTGTTAAGGGGCACGAATTTAAAATAGCTTCGATTTCCACAATTATTGTTTCCAGTTCTTAGTGCGTTAACGATTCTGTTGATACACTGCGTATCAAAAGATGTTTTGCCGATTTCACCGCAGCCTCCCATAAGCCTCCAAAATGGGGTGCTCTCGGTGGAATGAAATTGAAGTTTATACCCTTAGTACTGGAAGCGGAGATTATTGTTTCTTGAGCCTTAGCGGACTGTATGCTTTCAGATAATTCCGCTAATTGATTTTTTGCTCCGATGAAATTGGTAGCGTTGTCGGAGTAGAGATTTTGGCAGTGTCCTCGGCGAGCAATGAACCTTTTAAGGGCACCAATGAATGCCTCAGTTGTTAAGTCAGACACCAGTTCTAAATGAACTGCCTTTGTTGTGAAACAGCAGAATACGGCTATGTAAGCCTTGGTTGGCCTTTTCCCCCTGATTTTGTGATGTATCCAGAATGGACCACAGTAGTCTACGCCGGAATTTATGAACGGACGAGCAGGAACCACTCTTGTCTTTGGTAAGTTTCCCATGATTTGTTGATGTAATTGTGGTCGTGCTCTAGTGCATCTTACGCATCTTTGAATCACCGATCGAGCTGTTATTTTTCCCTTTATTGGCCAAAAACGCTGTCTCATTATATATAATAGTGATTGTGACCCGCAATGTTTGTTATCTTCATGTGTCATAGTAAATAATAATTTTACAAGCGGATCATTGTATGGTAGAATTATTGGATGTTTTGCATCTGCTTGTAGGTTGGAATGTTCTAGTCGTCCTCCTACTCTAAGAATACCTCTTTCATCCAAGCATGGCGCTAGGCTACTAATTGGGCTATTTTTACTAACCTCCTTGCCATCTTGAAGTTGTTTTATTTCTTTAGACAAATCTGACAATTGTATTATTCGAATGATAACACCGAGAGAGTCGTCCAATTCCTTTGCAGTTAGCGAAGTGTGCTTTGCTCGCTCATTCATGGACTTCCTTGAGTTATTTACGAACCGAAGTACGTAAGCCAGAATTCGCTGCAGGGTTCTAAATGAATTCTTATGGGGTAGCATGTATATCATGTCGCTGTTAGTCGCTACCACCGTTGCTGTAATCACTCTTTTCCTTTCAATGCTGCTTGTTTCGGACAGCTTGGGTATAAATTTTAACGGCCATAAGTTTTCTTGTCCATGAAGGAAAATTGGTCCATGAAACCATAATCTACTTGTGGGCAGGTTGCTTGGTTGAAGTCCTCGCGATAAAATATCATCAGGATTGTCCGCTGATTTTACATGGCGCCATTGCTCAGCAAGTGTTAATGAGTGGATCGTTGAAACTCTATTAGCCACGAATGTTTTATAAGAGGATGATTGTGAACTTATCCAGGATAATACAATCTCAGAATCGGTCCACAGAAGCATAGGCTGATTCTGCAATTTTAAGTCAACTTTCACTCTTTGAGCAAGTTTAGCTGCTACAACTGCGGCACATAACTCTAATCGAGGAAGTGTTTGTTGTTTTAACGGAGCCACCTTTGATTTTGCGCATAGCAACCGCACGATTATTCGTCCATCACGGAGAACTGCACGGATGTACGCAGCCGCACCGAAGGCCCTCTCAGATGCGTCAGCAAATACGTGTAATTGTGTTTCTACAGGAATCTCACCATTGAATATATGTCTTGGTATCTTGAAGTTATTCAAAGTCTCCAAATCCTTTCTGAAGATTTCCCAGACCTTACGAAGATTTTCAGGTAATTGTTCATCCCAATCGAATGGGTGTTGCCACAATTGTTGAATAAATATTTTCGCCTTGACAACAACAGGAGCTAGGAGGCCAAGAGGATCAAACAATCTTGCCAACTCAGAAGTTGCTGTACGTTTTGAAATTACTTGTTGCTCGTTAGATTTTACTTTGATGCAAAAATGATCGGTTTTGGGCACCCAAGATAAGCCCAAAGTTTTTATTGTTTTGTTCGTACTATCATCGAGATCTAAGTTGACTTCTCTATCACTATGTGGTATATCCTTTAGTAGCCTTGGGTTGTTTGAACACCATTTTCTTAAATTAAATCCGTGTTTCTTCAGCTATCTGAACCTCCAAGCCCATCATCCACATAAAAATTTTCTTTTAGCAGTTGCGCACCCAGTGGATATCGATCTGTATTTTCTTCTGCAATTCGTTGTAGACATTTGGTGGCTAAGTAAGGAGCTGCTCGCGTGCCGTATGTTACCGTATTAAGCCTATAATAAGTAATTGGTAGTGATGGGTTTTCTCTCCAAATGATTAATTGGTGTTGGTGATTGTCTGGGTTGATTAATATCTGCCTGTACATTTTTTCTATGTCTGTTGTAAAGACAAATTTTGGCAGTCGGAAACGAAGTAGAATTGAAAAAAGTTCACTCTGGACAGTTGGTCCAGTATACATGAGGTCATTGAGAGAATGTCCTGTCGATGTTTTCGCAGATGCGTCGAAGACCACTCTAAGTTTTGTAGTAGTATTGTCAGGTTTTATCACGCAGTGATGCGGGATGAAATATTTTGGACTTGGTAAACTATCAAGCTGTACTCTTTGCATGTGTCCTAATTGTTCATATTCTTTCATGAATTGAATATATTGACTTCGAATGTCTTCGTTCTTTTGAAGTCGTTGCTCTAGACTGATAAATCTATTGTAGGCCATTTGATGTGAGTTACCCAATGCTGCTGGATTATCTCTGAATGGGAGACTGACAACAAAACGCCCATCTTTGTGATTGTGAACGTGCTGATTAAAGTGCGATTCGCATAATTGTTCTGCTGGAGACATGATGTTTTCGTTTGATTCTACATCATCGAGCTTCCACAGTTGTTCTATTGCTTGTTCCAATGAGTTTTCACCGTCAAATATTGCGCATGTCAGTGTTGAAGATGGACGAGAATCAGAGTACTGTTTTATGGAACCGCCGACAATCCAGCCAAGTGCAGTATTTTGAAGTATTGGATGATCTTCAGTTAGTTTTATTGTCCCAGGTTGCATAAGACTGAAGTAAAATTCTGCTCCGAGAAGAATATCTACCCTCTCAGGCATGTTGAATTTGGGATCTGCTAAGCGAATGTTGTTTGGAATTTTCCAAGTAGAAATATCAATATTGCGATTTGGCTGCACTGGGATAATAGTTGGTAGAACAAATGCTTCTAAGTTTGTTGAGAAGTCACTATTTATGGATATCATTTCCACATTTACACGATGGGATGCTTTTTTTTGGATCCTTCCAACTCCGTCAATGCACAGATAGGCTTCTGCTGTTGAAAGGGATAACTTCTTGATGAGTCGTTCAGTCACAATGTTGACTTGTGAACCTGAATCTAGTACGGCCCTGAATTCCTCTGACATGCCGTTTGCAACCTTGACTATGACCTTTGCTGTGGCTAACATGACGTAGTTCTGCTCTTTTGTTGAAGCTGAAGAAACTGCCACTGTATTAACGGGGGATGCATCGTGCCTAATGGTAGTAATGTGGACAGATGGGTTTTGTGCACCTCGCGGTACCTTTGGCAAATGCAACAAAGTGTGGTGTTTATTGTTACATTTCTTGCAGCAGCCACGAGTACAAGTTTTGGCCATATGATTGGCTTTAAGGCAATTCACACATAACTAATGTTGTTGTATCCATCTTAGTCTTTCGGATTCTGCCATTGCCAAGAACCGATTACATTGATAAATGAGGTGTTTACCATTATTACATACTTTACAATTGTTATTGCAATTTTCCATTGCTGCTACTGAGGACACAGATCTTTGATGGATAGTCGATTTTTCTTTGTACCCAATTGATTCCATCGATTCAAATTGCGCCTCTAAGAATGACAAGAATTCTTTAATTGTTGGGACTTCTTTGGGTTTCGCTAATGATTGTATAAACTGAACGTAAAGGGATCGGTCCAGTTTTTTAATCATTAGCTGGATCAGCATAGCGTCCCAGGATGTCGTGTCGACGTGTAGGTTGTTTAGCGCCAGTAAACATTCCTTTGTGGTGTCATGAAGTGCCTTTATTGATGCACTCGACAATGTTCCTGTTGGTTGGTTCAAAATTTTGTCTACTAAAGTTGCTACTATGACTCTTTTGTTATTGAATCGCTCCTGCAGCAGTGTCCAGGCCGTTTTGTAATTTTCTTCGGTTAATGATAGATGACTTATGAGTCTTGCTGCTTCTCCAGACAGGTTTGATTTAAGGTACCACATTTTTTGTACCTGAGGCAATAGTTGTTTATCTACCATTTCAGTGAATAGTTCGTAGAATTGACACCATTTTAAATAATCCCCATTAAAATTCGGAATTGTCACTTTTGGAAGAGGCAGTGTGCCATATACTGCTGAATTGTTTGGTAAATTCGGTAAATTATCGTTCACGAGTTGATTGGCTTGATCTCCCATTACGGCCAAATCTACTAAGGACTGTTGAACTAAGTCGTCTAGAATATAGTATTCATTTTGATCAAATCCCAATGTTGAGGGAACCTCTACCTTCTGCCATATTTCATCAGATAAATTTTGAATTTGAGACCACAAGTTCTTTATACCTTCACTTTTGATTTTATAAAATTGTGATGGTTGGTCATTATTTATAGATAATAACCCGTTCACCAAGCGTGTCATCGCCGTCATACGGGCCTTTAGCATCCTAACTAAACCCATGTTGCAATTTGATACATGTTGATCACTTGTAGCATGTTCTATTTGCTTCTCTCTTGTTGTTGGTACAGGCTTCGGGTATCCCTTTGTCTCGCGTAGCTTAGATATCTGAGTCTCAATTAGTTCAATTGTTGTGCTATATGTATTTCCAATTGTTTTGTGCAGATTTTTAGTAATATATGGATCATTATCTGCCAATGTTGGATCTCTTCTTATTGTATTTTCCGTTTTATCAAAAGCTATCCATAATTCCCTTAATTCTTCGTGTTTGGTTTCGTAAAATTCTACCGTCCTCCGATCTTGTGGAGCCTTTTTAATATTAGAGACTATTCTTTCAATCTCAATTGCCCTCACCTCCTGTTGAGACACTAGATTTTCCAAGCTTGACATGTTGACTTTTCCTGCGCTGAATAATTTGTTGAGGATGGATGGTAATGTCTTGATAGATCACTGCTTTGCCTTGATGATGAGCAAAATGTCCTTGATGATGAGGAAGATGTCCTTGACGCATTCAAAAATGGTTGCGTATTTTTTAAATTTAGGGGTCACCAAAATGTTTAATGTGAATGAATTAGTGGTTGGTGGTCTAAACACATAAATTTAGGCCTTCACTAATTTGCGTTTTTGTTCCTTGCAAGCACTTGGAAACTTGAAGGACTTTGAATAACTTCAAGATACCAAGACATATATTCAATGGTGAGATTCCTGTAGAAACACAATTACACGTATTGGCTGACGCATCTGAGAGGGCCTTCGATGCGGCTGCGTACATCCGTGCAGTTCTCCGTGATGGACGAATAATCGTGCGGTTGCTATGCGCAAAATCAAAGGTGGCTCCGTTAAAACAACAAACACTTCCTCGATTAGAGTTATGTGCCGCAGTTGTAGCAGCTAAACTTGCTCAAAGAGTGAAAGTTGACTTAAAATTGCAGAATCAGCCTATGCTTCTGTGGACCGATTCTGAGATTGTATTATCCTGGATAAGTTCACAATCATCCTCTTATAAAACATTCGTGGCTAATAGAGTTTCAACGATCCACTCACTAACACTTGCTGAGCAATGGCGCCATGTAAAATCAGCGGACAATCCTGCTGATATTTTATCGCGAGGACTTCAACCAAGCAACCTGCCCACAAGTAGATTATGGTTTCATGGACCAATTTTCCTTCATGGACAAGAAAACTTATGGCCGTTAAAATTTATACCCAAGCTGTCCGAAACAAGCAGCATTGAAAGGAAAAGAGTGATTACAGCAACGGTGGTAGCGACTAACAGCGACATGATATACATGCTACCCCATAAGAATTCATTTAGAACCCTGCAGCGAATTCTGGCATACGTACTTCGGTTCGTAAATAACTCAAGGAAGTCCATGAATGAGCGAGCAAAACACACTTCGCTAACTCCAAAGGAATTGGACGACTCTCTCGGTGTTATCATTCGAATAATACAATTGTCAGATTTGTCTACAGAAATAAAACAACTTCAAGATGGCAAGGAGGTTAGTAAAAATAGCCCAATTAGTAGCCTAGCGCCATGCTTGGATGAAAGAGGTATTCTTAGAGTAGGAGGACGACTAGAACATTCCAACCTACAAGCAGATGCAAAACATCCAATAATTCTACCATACAATGATCCGCTTGTAAAATTATTATTTACTATGACACATGAAGATAACAAACATTGCGGGTCACAATCACTATTATATATAATGAGACAGCGTTTTTGGCCAATAAAGGGAAAAATAACATCACGTCGGGGTCACCAAAATGTTTAATGTGAATGAATTAGTGGTTGGTGGTCTAAACACATAAATTTAGGCCTTCACTAATTTGCGTTTTTGTTCCTTGCAAGCACTTGGAAACTTGAAGGACGGTGTTAAACAATAAAACAATAGAATTGCCGTATTATAAAACACTAAAGAAAAACTTTATTTTACTTCTGTTTAAATATAATTAAGACATTAAAGAAAAATGCTTAGTTATACGGAAGTCCAACATTGAATTACAAATCAAGCAAAACTTACATATTGGACTAAAAAATGCTTAACTGATTTTTTAATAATTAATAATACATTATTTGTTGATATTAATATGAATAGTCAATAGGTTGAGTAAGCAAATAAATAAAACTGTAATTAAAGTTTATTGCCAGCTGACCTATATATTAATATAAAATTTTATTAGTTGAGTAAGCGAATTTATTAATTGAATAAATAAGAATAAAATTGCAATTAAAGGTTATTGCCAGCTGGCCTATATATTAATATAAAAAAAATATAACGAAATTTATTAAGTAAAGAACATAACAAATATAATGAACAATAACTACATGTCTTAACATTGACCATGTTGAGCTTAGGTCTTCAGGTAGTGCTTCGTCCCATGTCAATTTCATCAGCCATAAATGTTGAATAAATATCTTTGCTTTCACAACAATTGGTGCCAACAGTCTAAGTGGATCAAAAAGTTTTGTCAAATCGGAACTAACTGTGCGTGTAGTAATCATATTTACACTTTACCTTTATGCAAAGGTGGTCTAATATAGGCAGCCATATTAGACTCAGAGTTTTAATAGATCCCTTCTGTGTGCTGTTAAAATCAAGATTTACTTCCCGGTCATACTGTGGAGTGTTTTGAAGTAGTTGCTTATTATTAGCACTCCATTTACGACAGTTGAAGCCATGTTGTTTTAAAATGTAATTGAGCTGTTGTTGTGTTTCGATTGCAGTTGTTGCGGTGGGTACAAATTTCGGCTAAGTCAATGCCAAAAACAAATTTTGCGTGGCGGGTCCTGCGGGGAAGCATCGGGAGGAAGCCTAAATATGCATGCGTGCCCCGAGTCCCTCATATTAAACATCAATGGGAGCAAGGGTTTTTCCGGAACCACCCTCCAGCCTAGCTCCGGTTCAGTGTTAGTAACAATTTAGGCTACACACTACGTTAATATTTTTTTCTTTATTTTGTAATTGGTATTAGTAGGTTAGTTAATATAATGGTCCACCTGGTCGATGCGGAAGGCCTACCACAGTGGAACCATATCTTGGCCAAAGCTGGCGGCTGAGCAAACCGAAAATTACAATGCTCAATTTTGTTGGTTAGGCGGAAAAGAAAAATACAATGTAAAATTAATAAAATATATATATAAATGAAGAGGAACGATATTTTACACTACCCGTAGCACCATAAATTCCATTGAAAAAAAACCTGAAAATAGAAAAGTAATTTTATGTAAAATAAATAAAATTGTTATTTAAAGTCCATAAATTACCTTTTGAAGCTGCAAACGCGTTGTGAGTGTCAAATCTGTCTGCAAACACATGAATGATAAACATGTGAAGGAATACAGTGAATGAAAAGTAGTACGAGGGAAAGGAAAAAGTTGGCAACGAATGAAGTTGCGTAAATAAACGGTTCTGTTTATTTTTATGTTTACGTTTTGTTTGTGTAAAACGTTAATTTTAATTTTTGTTGCAACAGTAATAAGAAACCTGCTACTTTCATGATTGCCTATTAGAAGGATTCTAGAGAAGCATGTATAGTGAGGGATATGAAGTAGCAACAATAGAGTGGCTGAAGAGCAAAGTCCAGAATTTTCGAAAGATTTTGTGTAAACCAAAAAAGAAAAAAGATGGCGTGGAAAAAATTTAAAGTGGAGGGAATTTATATATAAGGACCGGTTCTTAGGTAGATTGAACAGTTTTTTTTATATATAATTAGAGGAAAATAAGGAAAGTATTTTCCAGATTAGGGAAAATAGAGGTATAAAAATCGAAATGATATGATTGTAAGGGGATTGTGTTGAGGATATTAAAACAGACGGTAGCAAGAGCGACTAATCGCAAAAAAGGTTGTGAATTTTTAAAGAAAAATACAAAAACTGTTCGCGCGAGGGAATACATTTTGTCTTGTGTTAGAACAAAAAACTGTCTAAGTTATTAAATAAAACAAAGAAAAAAACTATGCGCTAACATAAAACAATTATAAATTTCTTTATTAAATAAAAAAAAATTATTAATAAAACATTAAAACTGAAATTTTATGATTAGATTAAAATTTTTAAATCCCTGAAAATATGTGGAGTGATGTGGTAATCTATATACCTCCCAAAATCTAAAAGAAAAAAAAGGAACAATACTTACCTGGTCGAACAGAAAATATTTTGTTTTGTTGTGAAAAGCCAAAAATTATAAAATTGCCCTTATAAGCCCAAAGGTGTCCTGAAAATAATAAGAATTTATAAATACATAACCAAAAAGTCAACAGAAAAAAAATTAAAACGTAAGGGGAGTAAATCTCGCGGTTTTGGGAAACCGTAAATGGTGTCTGTTCCAGAAGCTGCCGTCTATGAGAGAGGTCAACCTATATATTGAAAAAGGAAGAAATATGTATATGGAAGGAAGTTATATATTCGGTGCAAGTAATAACAAATAAAATTATTGTAGTAAAAACTAACCTAAAACTCTTATTTATATATTTTGTCTAACATATATATAGATTAAGTATGTCAGGCTAAATTTTTTCATATTGTAAAAAAAAACATTTTTTAAAACAAAAACAAAAAAAGAGGCAATTATTTAAAAAGATTGTAAAGAAAAAGGGTATCTGTTAGAAAAACAAAAGAATTACGTGGTAGACAAATTTTAAATATAGAGGCAAGATATATTTTATCCTAATAGATAGGGGTTTCCATTAAGGATTAGTTTTTCTTTCCGTATGTTATAGTGAAGTGCCTAATATAGTTTTTTTTATGGGCGAAAGCTGCGGAGGGCAGTTAAATTCAACACCTTAGGGAGCTCCTTCAGGTAGTTTAGAACAACTTAAGAGAACAAATTAAAATTATCCTTAAAGGTCTCTACAGGTTAGGAGTAAATATGTTAATATTTTTACATGCCTAAAGTGGTGCGAAATAGAAACATTATAGTTGAGGTATTGAATGTCGAAAATTTCTAACAGGTACATTTTTTATGGTTAGTAAAGGAATTGTTATTTTTTATATTTTTTATGTCAGTGGTAGTGTTTTAAATTTCCATTTCTGATTTATTTGAAACTTAATATTGTTAAAAGAGTAAACTGTATATCAAATAGATTGTGTCAAGATAGTTTATTTTTATTGTTAATAAAATCCATTATGTTTTGATATTGTCTGATTTGAATCAAAGATGATGTGGTAAATTTATTTAAGGGGGATTTTGATGTGAAGGTAAGTGTGTGATAGTGTGTGAGATTTTATTATAGGGGTCATCACAAAAATTTTAAAGGAAACGGAAATGACCATGGTAGGGAAAGGGCTGCTGGAAGTGTCATCTTAATTCCCCAACAACAATATGTAGTAGAGTAGAGTTCAGTGATTTTTATTGCTGCTGGTCCTCGGGCTCAGGTGAGGGTTGAGAACACACACCTGGTAGTGTCTCCGCGTTTGAGTTGGCCGGCGGAGGTCACCTGAGTGCCAAAGGGGTCATGTAACAATATGGCGCCCAATCTGAAAAAAATAAGTATCTACAAAACCTGTAGATAAACAAATAAAGTAAAGAAGTGTGTAAGAAAACCAAAACACATTCCAATAGAACCACTAGTTTTTTTTTTGGACCAAAGTATATCCTTCGATGAATTTAGGAGTTTTTGTAATAGTTTTACGTAACCGTTTCAAATGTTAAGTGAGTCTTTTGTACGCGAAACATGCAAATATTTCTTTTTTTATCCGTACGGGATGTACGGCTTGAAAAGGAAGAGGTTATGTTCTTAGGGATTGATGCGAATTGCAATTTGTTTTTAACAAAATGGTTAATGTTTTACTGAATAAGTATAATATTAATTTTGGGAAAAAGTGCGAATAAAAAATTTAACACTAAAATTTTAAAGATTCCCATAAAAAGCACCTAAAATATATTTCGATTTTTTTTTCTAAGTATTCTAATATTATTATAGTACTTTTCAATAATCTATTTAGGGGTTAGTCCTAAAAGGTATGTCTACAGCAAATAGATTACAATCAGAAAAGAGAAAAAGAACTGAAAATACAGATTTAAATAATTCAAATATACAAGTAGAGTACAAAGGAAATAAACTAAGTCCTTTAAAAATGGCAACAAGCAATAATAATCAAAATATAATCGATATTGTAGTATTAAAACAGTAAAAGATTTTTTAATTTATTTTAATTTTTATTAATTTTATTGAACTGAGCAACTCGTGCGTCGCTTCAGTTGTTATTTTGCTTTCTGTGTTTCTGTTGGGTAAATCTCCTTTTATACAAATTTTGAGAAGAAAGATTAACCCCTTAATTCTATTGTACTTACATTTGGTTTCTTATAATTACTTAAAATTAGTTCAGCGGGAAAACAAAATAAATGTGTTTCCCACCGATGAAATGTAAGGCGGCATAGAACACACACAAACATGAAGTGTATTTCAAGTGCAGCGACAGAGTTAGACACATTGTGTGTGCAGTGCCACAACACTGACCGTTTAGCATTTGCATACTCAAGCGGATATTTCAAGTGCAGCGGCACGAGGTGTCAAATAGTGTCTGCTGTCTATGTGAATATTTAGTGACACTTGATATTTATTTATTTCATTATATGCATGCCTTTTAAGGAATGAAATCATGTTTGTACGATAACGAGTGTAATCATGCTACACCTCCACTTTTCATAAGAATGTTCATATAACATTTGTTCTATGGACATTCTTTTTTTTTTTTTTGTTAATTTTTAAATTTTTAAATTTTTATTATGAAAATGTATATATATTTATAGTTTAATTTAAATTATATCTACCCCGGAGTAATATATGAATGTTTATTTAGCAGTATATAACTTAAGTCTATTTTTATGAACTATTTGTTCTTTGTTTGTTTTCTTATCAACTACGGTTACATTATTTCTTAAATCTATATTTTTTATTTTATATGGTCCCTTGTATTGGGTTTCTAATTTATGGCGGCCGGCCATGTTCCTAAGTAGTACTAAATCTCCTATTTTAAAATTATATTCTATTATATCCTTATTGTAATTTAACTTTTGCCTAAGTTTATTCTTATCTAATAAATGTTGAGCTCTTTTATATGCTAATTCTAATCTAAATTTTGCTTCTTTAGCATAATTCTCTAAATTATATAGTGGAGTAATTCGATCCACTTCCCTAAATTGATTAAAAGAACGTGGTTGTTTAGCAAAAACTAGTTCATATGGACAATAATTGTGTACGGTTGAAGGTGTTGTATTAAAACAGTAAGTAAAATATTTTAACCATTCGTCCCAGTTAGATTTGTCTACTGATATATATGAACGTACATATTCGTTGAAAGTTCTATGACTTCTTTCTATTTTACCTAACGTTTGGTGGTGATGAGCTGTTGAAGTTAGTTTTTGAATCTTTAATAGATTGCATAGTTCTGTTAGTAAAGCATTTTTGTATTCTGTACCCATGTCCGAAATGAACGTCTTCATTGGATCATAGATAAGTACAAAATTTTCAAATATTGCCTTAGCAATTGTTTTAGCGCTTTTGTCCTTAACTGGTATTGTTACTAAATATTTAGTTAAGTCACATATTATTGTAACTGCGTATTCATTTCCATATATTGATTTTGCAAATGGCCCTATGGTATCCACGTACACCGTATCAAATGGTTTTGCAGGTGTTGGTGTAATAATCATTGGACTCTTTGAATGTTTAAAGGTTTTAGCAGTTTGGCACTTATGGTATCTTTTTACAAATTTAGATATGTCCTTTGACATATTTTTCCAATAGTAATATCTTTTGATTTTTCCTGTTGTTCTATAAAGTCCACAATGTCCTCCTTCTAATGGATCATCGTGATATTTCAGCATAATTTCAAGAATTGCCTTGGCATTCTTATTATCAAGTTGGGTCACCTCGTTTAGTAGCGCTACTTCAATTTTATTCAATATTTTATTGCCCATTTCTTTAAATTCATTTATTGAGATAAATTCGAAAATTTTCTCTGTGGGTGCCACTTGTATTTTGTATATATTATGTTTACCGGCCACATATTCGAGCCTAGAGAAAAATTGTCCTAAGTCAAAGTTCCCTTTAGTAAACAAATCATTAATTTGTATATATGTTACTATAGATTTTCCTCGTTTGATATAACATCTTCCGGGAGAAATCTTTAGTTTATAATGTTTTCTGACGTCAGTGTTCTTTAAAGGTACATAAATACTGGGCTTATTATTTTTATTAATTTTATGCTGTTTATTTAATGTATTACTATTTTTTTCTTTTGCTAGTTTGTTGGTCATCGATCTAGTCGTGACTCTTAATATAGAACAAGTTTTACTATTCATGTTTTTTAAGTCATCTATTGTAATGCGCGATAAAGCGTCAGATATTCAACCGTAAAGTCATATTCTTCTAGGTCAAGTCTAATTCTTGTTAATTTGGAGCTAGGATTTTTCATTGAGAACAAATAAGAAAGTGGTCTGTGGTCAGTACGGACAAGAAAGTGTTTTCCATATATATATGGTCTGAAATGAGTTATTGCCCAGTGTATGGCTGTTAGCTCTTGTTCAATGGTCGATTTGTTACTTTCGCCTTTGGTAAATGCTTTTGATGCATAAGAAATGGGTAGATGTTTACCTTGGTATACCTGAGTTAAAACTGCTCCAGAAGCATGTTTACTTGCATCTGTTGTTATGCAAAATTCTCGTGTAAAATCAGGATATTGCAACAAAGTTGGGCTCATTAATGCTTTCTTTAGATACTTAAAAGCAGTGTCACAATCTTTCATCCATTCAAATGTTATTCCTTTCCTGGACAATTTAGTTAGATGTCTGGAATATTCAGAGAAATTTTTGATGAATCTTCGGTAATAGTTACAAAAAGCAACAAATCTCTTTGCACTATCAGCGTTTTTTGTCGTCGGATAATTTTCAATTATTGAATATTTACTATCATCTGGTAATATTCCTTTGTCAGTGCATTTATGACCAAGATAGGTTACTTCTCTCATAAAGAATGAAAATTTTTCTGGATGTAATTTTAGATTGTGTTCGCGGCACAAGTCAAAAACGTTTTTCAAATTCGAGAGCATATGCTTTTCGGAACATCCCAGGACAACTAAGTCATCCATGTAAAGGAAAGCTTGATCCGGATTTAGTCCACTAAAAGCAAGTGTCATCATTCTTTGAAAGGAGTTAGGAGCTATTTTTAAGCCATATGGTAATCTTGTAAATCTGTAAGATCCATTGTTTGTTGAAAATGACGTTAAGTCTCTTGAATTTATTTCTAAACTGATTTGGTGAAAGCCTGACATTAAATCCAAGCAAGAGAAATATTTTGCTCTTCCTAGCTGATCCAAAATGTCATCTATTCTCGGTAAAGGAAATTTATCTGCAATTAATTTTTTATTTATTTGTCTATAATCTATTACTAGTCTCCATCTTTTATTTTCTGAATTTGGAAGTGATTTCTTAGGTACTAATAGAATTGGACTGTTGTATTCCGATTGCGACGGTTCAACTATTTTGTCATCTATTAATTTCTTTACTTGTTTATCAATTTCCTCTTTATGTGTATGTGGTATTCGATGGTTTTTAATGTATACGGGTTGTGTGTCTTTTACTCTCAACTTTTGTTCATAGAAATTGTTAGTGGTTATTATTTCCGTTTCTAAACCGAAAATATCACTATATGAAGTACATAAATTTGTTAGAGTGTCTTTGAATTGTGCAGGAAAATTTTTCTTTAAAATTTGCAATACTTCTATATTTCTTGTTTTATTTTTGTTAGAATTATGTTTTATTACATTGTAGTCTGAAATGTTTTCGGTTTTAATTTTGTTTTGATTAATTCTAGTAATATTGTTGTTAGTATTAAGAATACGAATGAAAGCTTTATTTGCTGTTACTGTTAATGTATTGGCAATAAAAATACCTGGTTCTATTTCTTGGTTTGGAATTAGTAGTTCTTTATTTGTAGATGATAATTTCTCTTGGCGTATGACTTCTGATCTCGGAGGGAGCATTATGTCATCACCATTAGTAAGTGGTATTTCTATTGGATGTGTTATGTAGGATGGACGTAGAATAAGGTTATCGTAATCATTATTGAAATCCAATATAGAGTTATACATTTTAATAAAATCCATGCCGATGATTCCATCACACGGTATTGGAAAATCATTTTGTACTACTTGGAATTTATGTGGTATTAAAAATTTTTCGTGTCTTAAATCGAGAAATATGCTTCCAATTGATTGTATTTTACCTTGTCCTATTCCGCTTAAGGTTGTTGTTTTGTTAGTATTTATTTGATTTACATTGAAACATGCTATTTTTATTATTGAAATATCTGCTCCGGTGTCTACTAGTAAAGTTATTGGTGTGTTTGTTTTATTTATTCGTGTTTGAATGCAAAAACATAAGTCAAGATTTAAATTATACACTTTTCTATTTATTGAATTGTCCTTAGGGGAAGTTCGGAGTTTTCCGAACCATGTTCATTTGATTCTGTTGCTATTACGTAGTTATTGTTCCTACGGTTATTATTAAATCTTTGTCCGTTTCTGTTATTGTAATTATTATTTCTGTTATTGTAATTATAGTTGGTAATAATACCACTTCGTGGGTAATTATATCTTCCACGGAGTTTTTTGTAATTTCCACAGAAATCACTATTATTTTGTCTATTGCCGTAATATTAAATTGCATTTTGTTGTCCAGTAGCTTCGGTGCAACTGTTGACAAACTTTGTAACAGCATCGTTCATGCTGTTGAATTGTCCTGCTTCCATGATAAATTTAACTTTATCTATGGTGCAGTTTTTAGTAAGTGCTTTTACAGCGACTTGTGTAGAATATTTACATATTTGCTAATTCGCATGACAAACCATCTGATATATATGCCGTTTCTAATGATTTTGTAAGGGGTTTCTATCTCATTACTATATAGGTTAGCCGTTTTGTTATTTTGCTTGATATACATTATTTTTGCTGTCAAGACTTCGACTGATTCGCCTTTAACCGAATTATTTAATTTATTTATAATTTCTACTATAGTTGAAATTGCATTACCTTTTAATTTGGTTTTTATTAGAGAAATAGCGGTTGTTTCATGAGTACCTTTTATAGAATTCATTAAAGTCAAGGAATCAAGAAAAGAGCGTAGGTTTTCAGACTTAGCATCAAAGTCTGTAATTAGCTTTGAAGCTGTATTTAGAAATTCTACTACTGTTTGAGCCATATTTGGAGTTTCTAACTGTACGGGTATTTCCTCGTGGAGTGATTCTGGTAATTTTATATTTATTCCTCTTTTTGTTGATATATAAATTAGCCTGTTTTTTAGATCATAAGAGAACGCTTCTGCCGCGCTTTTATGTGCTTGTGTTAGACGTGTATAATTCACGTTTAGTGTTATTCTAATTTCATTTAAAATTTTCAGAAGATTTTGAACATGTTTATGTAATGTTTCTTCTTTAATCTGCCTATCGAGATTGATGCATTTGTATGCTTTGTCAAATTCCTTTTTTAATTTCCTACAACTACCAATTATATTTTGCCAATCCATATATCAAAACCGTTAAACTTTGTCTAAATCATTTGCCCTACTTGCATATTTCTTTTTTAAAGCCCTTTTATGAAATACATACATTTTAATAATAATATTTATTGCAGATAGAATAACCAATATCAGCATTAGCAAACGCAAAGAATTTATTTCTGATGTATGATCAATTATTTCTAGATTTGTTATTACATTGGCATTAGGTTTTTCTAGTTTTGATTCTGTTTTACCCATTTTGTTTAGTAAGTATATATAAAAAGATATTGTAGTTTATTTACTTAAATTTTTTTTGTTATTAATTCTGACCATCTTATTGCTCTTATGGATTCTTCCTCTATTCTAGGTTTAAAAATTATGTCCTCTTCAGTCGGTTTTCCTGGCATTCCTATTATTGTCCATGATTTTTGCAAACATTCTATTCTTTGTTGCATAGGTCTTTCTTTCTCCTCATAAATTGCGTTTTTCACGTTTCTATCCATTATAAAGGACCGTACAAAATATTATATTAAGTTTAGTAAATTTTATTTATATATATATTTATATGAAAATTAAAAAAAAATATTTTTGCCTCGAGCGGTTAACGCTTACAGGCCCTAGTGTGCGGCTTTAGCGCATTACAGTTAAGATAAGATTAGTTGTGTAAATAGTTAAGTTAATCATGTCATTAATCTAAAATTCCAGTTCATGTACATCTGATACGAATTTATGTACCGGTAGGTACACACTCATTGAGGAGTGTTCCTCTTTTGATAGACAGGTCTCTCATTTATCCTTGTGTCATCGTCCTAGTTTGGTGGTGGTGTTCGATTGCTGATATTGTTTTCTGGTACGTGAGTATTATGATGATTCCAGTCCAATTTTGTAATCCAGTTTCCAATTGTTTAAAGCAGTTTATTTAGTGTATAATATTTGAATTGTTGACAGTAGTTACGGCAACATTTGATTTTAACTCTGCCTTTTGGCCAGGCGGTAATCTTCCTCTGACGGATCGTTTTAGGCTGGTCTGTCAGGAACCACTAAATTTTAAGGATTAAATGGCAGGATTATGTAGTATTTATTTGATTTAAATTTTCTTTGGGTGCTCTTTGTTAAGCACTCCAAAGTTTTGCAGGATCGCCATGTAGTATTAAAACAGTAAACGATTTTTTAATTTATTTTAATTTTTATTAATTTTATTGAACTGAGCAACTCGTGCGTCGCTCCAGTTGTTATTTTGCTTTCTGTGTTTCTGTTGGGTAAATCTCCTTCTTTTATACAAATTTTGAGAAGAAATATTAAACCCCTAATTCTATTGTACTTACATTTGGTTTCTTATAATTACTTAAAATTAGTTCAGCGGGAAAACAAAATAAATGTGTTTCCCACCGATGAAATGTGAGGCGGCATAGAACACACACAAACATGAAGTGTATTTCAAGTGCAGCGACAGAGTTAGACACATTGTGTGTGCAGTGCCACAACACTGACCGTTTAGCATTTTCATACTCAAACGCATATTTCAAGTGCAGCGGCACGAGGTGTCAAATAGTGTCTGCTGTCCATGTGAATTTTTAGTGACACTTGATATTTATTTATTTCATTATATGCATGCCTCATAAGGATTGAAATCGTGTTGTATGATAACGAGTGTAATCATGCTACAATATGTCAAGTACTATTGCGTCGAGGCCACAACAGCCGAATAACGAAAGATTCACCAGTACTTCGCAAAAAGTTATGTTATCAGGTCACCAAGTTAAAATCCGGATGTAAGGGAACTAGCTTCTGATAAAAATGCTAATGCTCAGAAAGTTTTTGAAGATAAAGTAAAAAAATGTGTGCATAATGAAATGTCCGATTTAAGGAAGCAAATACATGAACTGTCAGTAGCGGTTAGCCGAATGGCGAATTCGAGTCCATAATATGACCATAATCCACTTTAGGGACCAGTAAGTAATACACGACTGGTCGCCTAGTAAGTGACACTAATAGCCTAAATGCAAGGTTTTCCACTATAAATGATATTGTTCAAAGCTTACCTAATTCAGGAAGCAATAGTGGTACCCAGTGTTCCTCGGAGCCAATGTAGTTAGATCGGTTACTCCAATCGCCCACACGGTTGACACTTCGGTGGTATCAAACCAACGGGAAGTGCATATCCCAAAAAATCTAAGAAATTCAGAAAAAATTGTAATCAGAATTGATAAATGGGGGTTAAGTTTCAGTGGAAATAACAATTATATGAGTGTGGAAGATTTCATTTTCCGCCTAGAACACCTATGTTGTTTTATGGGAAGAAATCCTAAGAGATTTTCATTTATTATTAACCGGGCCAGCAAAAGACTGGTACTGGCTTTCGGTTCGCACTCATGGTCTGATGAAATGGCCTACCTTGCGAAGTGAACTGTTGAGTCAATATCAATATCGAATTTCGAAATTATGCGTGATTTAGTTGAAAGGAAGCAGCAATCTAGCGAGTCTATAGATAATTACTTTTATGCCATGAACAAATTACGTTCGCGATTATTACAACCCATATCTGAGTATGACATGATAAAAATTATAAAGAGAAATGTCAAAGATAGCCTAGCGCGTATCGATTACCCAATAAATGTGTCATCAATAGAACAACTTCGGTTGAAATGCCTAGAAGCATTATTTTGTTATCTCTCTTAAGGAGAGATAACAAAATGAATATGATACCACCAAAACAAATGAGATCAGTAAATAAAGTTTATTTTGAAACTCCAGAGACGCCAGAAGTAGAGGAGATCGAAACAACTGTTGAAGAAGTAAACGCTATTACAGACAGTCATAAAAAAGAGCATTAATATGCTGGAATTGTCAGTCTCAAGGACATACTTTTAGAGATTGCGAGTCCTTAGAGAGAAAATTATTTTGTTACAGATGCGGCACAGCAAATGTGGTCGCACCGAAATGTCCGAACTGTAGTCAGAAAAACCGCCGGAGGGTCGTGGGTTCGACGGGGGGCCCACGTCAGGCTCAACACCCCATAACATAAACAACCTGATTTATAACACCATAGAAAAAAATAATAACAACAACAATTTTTCACAATTAAGACATCACATACCAATAGAAATAAGGCAGCAAAATTATGAAACAGTGAAATCACGTATTTTCGGTATAGATAATAAGCCAAAACCACCAACAAAATATATCTTAAAAATTAAAAAAAAAATTTGCAGAACGTCGCAAAAATAGAAGACTGGTGGTATAAGCTGTAAATAGAGCTAGTTTAAATAAACGCGATCTAAGAATTTTTATAGACATTTTTATACAAGAGAAGAGGATAAACGGATTACTAGATACCGGTGCAACAGTCAGTATTTTAGGAAAGAACTGTAGGGAATTTGTACTTCAATGTAACATAGGGATCATTCCAATATGCTCAAATGTAAGAACAGCGGGGGAAAACTATATAGGATTTTGGGCAAAATAAATGTGTTGGTAAAATTCAAAGATCAAGAAAACCAAATGAGTTTATATTTATGTCCCGATCTTGAGCAAGAGGTGTATCTAGGGGTAGATTTCTTTAGACGTGCGATAGATGTTGAAAAAGTTCAGGAAGATTTTATTAGTAATAGCAAGGATCATAGGTTGAAACCTCATATCCTGGATGAAAATCAACAAAAGCAGCTGGATGAAGTGATCAAGTGCTTCGATACATTTGAGGCGAAGGGTTTAGGTTGCACCAAACTGGAAAAGCATTCAATTAAATTGATCGAAGGAGCAGTACCTGTCAAAGATAGATACTATCCTATATCACCAGCCGTCCAAGAACTAACATACAAAGAAATAGACAACATGTTAAAACTAAATGTAATAGAGGAAAGTGATAGCCCATGGAGCAATCGTACAACGCTTGTTCGAAAACCCGAAAAAAATCGATTTTGTCTAGACGCTAGAAAACTTAACAATGTAACCGTAAAGGATGCTTATCCATTGCAAAACATTGACGGAATCCTTAGTCGAATTGATGAGACACACTTCATAAGCAGTGTTGATCTCAAATACGCTTTTTGGCAAATAGAACTTGATGAGGAGAGCAAACCTTATACAGCAGTAATGCCGCACAAAGATTATGTAGGCTTATGGATAAGGTCGTGCCGAATAAATTAAAAACTAATTTTTTCTTCTATTTCGACGATTTACTCGTCATATCGGATACCTTCAATAAACATCTTAGATTATTACGTGAGGTTTCTAAATGTTTAAAAGACGCAAATTTAACAATAGGGCTAAAGAAATCACAATTCTGTTTTCAACAATTGAAGTACTTGGGATTTATAATCGGCGGTGGGGTTTTGAAAACGGATCCTTATAAAATACTAGCAATACGAGGAATAAAAGTACCAAAAACAACTAGAGAGGTAAGAAGTTTTCTGGGAACATCGGGATGGTACCGAAGATTCATTAAGAATTTTGCAACCATTTCCGCCCCACTAACAGAAACGTTAAAGAAAGCCAAGAAATTCACGAGAACACCGAAAGCCATACAATTATTCGACGAACTCAAAAGAGCTTTGACATCTTCACCCGTTTTGAAACATGCAGATTTTTCAAAACATTTTTATATACAATGTGATGCCTCTGATTATGGCGTTGGCGCAGTTCTGCTTCAGTATGACGACAAACAACAGGAAAATCCCATAGCGTTCTATTCACAAAAATTAAATTCATGCCAAAGAAACTACAGCGTCACGGAAAAGGAATGCTTTGCCGCAGTCATGGCGATTAAGAAATTTAGACCCTACGTTGAGCTGATGCCATTTCAGAAGGCTGTAAATGAAATGGCTTTGGAAAAGTTAATTAACACTGAGTCGAAAGAATTTCAGAGCGACGAATACGCAGAGCTGAAAAAACAAATAAACGAAAACGCTAACCAATTGCCAGATTTGAAGATAGAAGACGGGTTAGTTTTTAAAAAATCTATTTTAGGATCGGACATAGACGATCTATTCAAATGGAAGTTGTGGGTTCCAGCTGAGGTAACATCAGATATAATTGAAAAGGCACATTCTGACAACATTTCAGGACATTGTGGCATAACAAAAACAATAGAAAAGGTGAAAATGTTTTTTTACTGGCCGAGAATGACAAATCAGATTAAGAAATATATAAAGAAGTGCAGAATATGTATGGAAAGTAAGTCATCGAATCAAAATCTAATGCCCTGCATTGGTCAGGAAGTAGTAACAGAGAGACCATTCTATATATAGATTTCTTGGGAAAGTATCCTAGGTCTAAGAGCAGTAACAGTTATATATTTATAGTAGTAGATCACTTCACGAAATGCACATTTCTGAAAGCAATGCGTGAAGCAACCACTAATAACGTTATACGTTTTAACTCAGGAAATTTTTCGGCGTGCCGGAAATAATACACAGTGATAACGGATCACAATTTATAGCAAAAGGATTTGAAAAAATGATAACATATAACATTAAACACATAAAAACGGCTGTTTACTCCCCTTAATCTAACGCCTCTGAACGAGTAAATCAGTCAGTTTTAGCTGCAATTAGGGCTTATCTCGAGGAAGACCATCGCGAATGGTATCTGTTTATATCCGAAATAGAGTGTGCTCTAAGAAATTCGGTGCATTCTGCCACCTGAGTAACTCCATTTTTCGCCTTGTTCGGCTACCACATGTTTACTAGTGGGACTGAATATAAAATTGCAAAGAAATTAATGTCATTATGCGATCATGAAGTTAACACTTTACATAACAGCGGCAAAATGGCAATACTTAGGGAAAAAATCAAAAATAATATGCACGACGCGTATACGCGTTCAGTGGACCGCTATAACAAGCGTGCTAGAAACGTTAGATTTGTGCCAGGACAGGAGGTTTATCGCAGAAACGTGGTATTGAGCGATTTTAAAAGCAGCCGAAATGCTAAATTCAAGTCTGTGATATCCGATTTATCGGTGTAATTAGGCTTTTACCCCAAATACTCCATCACGTATATGTAATTAGAAATGGTATATAGACAGAAAAGTCATACCAAACTGTCCAAAGTGCCCGGCGATATCTCAGGGTGTGGGAGTTCCCCAAGTTGGTGTATTGGTCCATATGCATACACCCTGGTGTTTTGTTGCGGTGGGTACAAATTTCGGCTAAGTCAATGCCAAAAACAAATTTTGTGTGGTGGGTCCTGCAGGGAAGCATCGGGAGGAGGCCTAAATTTGCATGCGTGCCCCGAGTCTCTCATATTGAACTTCAATGGGAGCAAGGATTGGAGGAACCACTCTCCAGCCTAGCCCCGGTTCAGTGTTAGTAACAATTTAGTTTGTTAGGCTACACACTACGTTAATATTTTTTTCTTTATTTTGTTATTGGTATTATTAGGTTAGTTAATATAATGGTCCACCTGGTCGATGCGGAAGGCCTACCGCAGTGGAACCATGTCTTGGCCAAAGCTGGCGGCTGAGCAAACCGAAAATTACAATGCTCAATTTTGTTGGTTAGGCTGAAAAGAAAAATACAATGTAGTTAATAAAATATATGTATATATAAATGAAGAGGAACGATATTTTACACTACCCGTAGCACCATAAATTCCATTGAAAAAAAACCTGAAAATAGAAAAAATTTTATGTAAAATAAATAAAATTGTTATTTAAAGTCCATAAATTACCTTTTGAAGCAGCAAACGCGTTGTGAGTGTCAAATCTGTCTGCAAACACATGAATGGGATACGTTCAGTAAATGATAAACATGTGAAGGAATACAGTGAATGAAAAGTAGTACGAGGGAAAGGAAAAAGTTGGCAACGAATGAAGTTGCGTAAATAAACGGTTCTGCTTATGTTTACGTTTTGTTTGTATAAAACGTTAATTTTAATTTTTGTTGCAACAGTAATAAGAAACCTGCTACTTTCATGATTGCCTATTAGAAGGATTCTAGAGAAGCACGTAAAGTGAGGGATATGAAGTAGCAACAGGAGAGTGGAGGAAGAGCAAAGTCCAGAATAGGGAAAATAGAATATAAAAATCGAAATGATATAATTGTAAGGGGATTGTGTTGAGGATATTAAACCGGACGGTAGCAAGAGCGACTAATCGCAAAAAAGGTTGTGAATTTTTAAAGAAAAATACAAAAACTGTTTGCGCGAGGGAATACATTTTGTCTTGTTTTAGAACAAAAAAATGTCTAAGTTATTAACCCTCCGTCATGCACATGTATATGGCCAGATATTTTACGAATTTAACTGTGATTTAAATATATTTCTAATTTAGCTAGGGGTTTGAGTCTCCAGGTACCCTCTACAAATATCGTTAGGTATCGTTTTATGAAAAAACACATTAAAAAAAACAACAAACAAAATTTATGTGAATTTTTTCATCTATACATCGTATACGTAGCGCATGTATCTGGCCAGATACACACACATTTTGTATGTAGAGTACCGTATTTTATTGGTATTTTTTATTTTTCTCTGCGCACTCTCACAGCAATGGAGGCAAACACAAACAAGGGTTTTTTTGTTTTTATATTTTTTCGCTTCAGTTGCATAGTGAACTTTGAAAGGTACAGACAATAATTTACGGAAGAATTTTTTTTATCCAAAAAAAAATGGGTGAATAAGTACAGTTTGTTTATAATACGCGATTTATTAGTGGTAATATGAATTTCCATACACGACTAGCAGAAGCATTGGCCAAGGAGTTAGAGCTTGAAAGAGCAAGAGAAATGATGAGATTGATGACTTCCCAGGAGTTGACGACGATATGGATCTAAATTATATGCCAGACGATGGCGATGCCTCAGATGTCGAAAATGATTGGGTTGTCGAAGCAGATGAAGCGTTTGATACTGACGATAGTGATGACGATGAAGAAATTGAGGAACAGAATGCTACCGAAGATTCTTTTCTTGGTAAGGACGGTACTATATGGTGTAAAAATGAACCAAATATTGGAGTTCGTTTACGTCAATGACCTGGTTTCGACCTGGTCCGATGGAACAAAACAGTGTTCCAATTCAGGTGTTCAAAAAATTTTTCACACCAAATATAACATTTATTATCATTTCTGAAACGAATCGCCATGGGAAAGCTGTAGTCGAGAAGTGGAATGCAGCTAATCCCAGTAAAAAAAAAGTTTGGACAGATTTGACCGCAACTGAATTAGACGCATTCGTCGGCATTCTTTTGGCAGCATATTCCACAATAATATGCAAACCACAATAGCTTTGTGGCAGTCAAATAATCTACCCATATTCAGAGCAGCCATGTCGTTTAATCGATTCTCTGCACTGGCACGATACATTCGTTTTGATGATGGTGGAACACGCGCTCTACGATTGCGCGATGACAAAGCTGCACCCATTCGTGACGTTTGGAATTTTTTAAATGAAAATCTTGCCAAAAACTATAGTCCGCATGGGAGCATAACAATTGATGAACAACTGTTCCCATATCGAGGAAAAACTAAATTTACTCAGTACATACCATCAAAACCAGCGAAATATGGCATCAAAATTTGGTGGGCTTGCGATTCGAAATCTAAATGTCCACTGCAAGGAAAGCTCTATACCGGTCGACAAGAAGGAGAAGAACGGGAAGTGAATCAAGGTGAAAATGTTTTGATACAACTCGCAAAGCCGTACAGCAATACTGGCCGTACAATTGTAGCTGACAACTTTTTTACTACTTTAGAAGGAGTAAAGCGTCTGGCCAGAATTGGTCTGGCATTTGTTGGTACCATTCGCTCCAATAAAAGATGTATTCCTAACGAAATGAGAAAGGATCGTTCTCGTTTTGTTTTGTCATCGTTATTTGGATTCCACGAAAATTTGGTATCGATTTGCAGCTACGTGCCAAAAAAAAAAATGTGTGAACCTACTTTCGACCGTTCATTATACGAAACATAGTGAAGGGGAAGCAATGAAACCCAAAGCAATTTTCTTTTACAATGAAAATAAAGCTGGCGTAGATTGTATGGACCAAATGGTTACACATTTTACTACAAAGCGGTCAACAAGACGATGGACTTTTGCGTTTTTCTGCAACATGTTGAACACCATGGGACTGGCTGCATTTTGTATTTGCAAAGAAGTTGATGGTCTCAATAAAAATAGTGCTAGAAGAAATTTTCTCACCACGTTAGCTGATACATTGGTTCTTCCAAATATTGAAAACCGAATGAACAACATTCACATCATCAAACAGTTCAACACTCGTTTGGCCATGGAATCGTATTTTGGAAGACCACTAAATGTAAGTTTGATTGATATAACATTTGTCCTTCATTACATCTCATTTTCCTCGTTTTTCTTTTTCATTTCAGATTCCAGTAGTACTTCCTAGCTCAAGTGGTGCTGATACTCTACAAAAGAGAAAAAGCTGTCAGCTTTGTACCTTGGGAGATGAAAAAATTCGCCGACTAACTCGTTTTTTTTGTTCCAAGTGCTCGAATCCGGTGTGCCTACAACATTCGAAATCAGAGTATACATGTTTTAGTTGCTTATCTGAAGCTGTGTAAGACTTTTTTAATTTAGAATTAATTAAAACTTACTTTATAACTACTAAATTTAATTGAAATGAACTTTATAACAACTATTTTTTTGAAATTAAACACAAAAATAAAATTTTTCTTGTTTATTTCTCATTAAAATTTTTTTTGCACGGGTAGGTGGTTTAGTATGTACTAAGAAAAAAAAAATAATAGAAAATATATATCTGCCTGGCGTGATAACAATGTAATATTATCACTAAAATAGCATATTTTTCATATAAATGTACTGAAACACATAGTGTATCTGGCCAGATACATGCGCTACGTACGTGACTATCGGAACATGTGCATGACGGAGGGTTAAATAAAACAAAGAAAAAAACTATGCGCTAACATAAAACAATTATAAATTTCTTTATTAAATAAAAAAAAAAATTATTAATAAAACATTAAAACTGAAATTTTATGATTAGATTAAAATTTTTAAATCCCTGAAAATATGTGGAGTGATGTGGTAATCTATATACCTCCCAAAATCTAAAAGAAAAAAGGAACAATACTTACCTGGTCGAACAGAAAATATTTTAAGTGTTGTGTTTTTCTTCCGACGGGGTTTGATGCAATTTGGAATGAATTTCCGTCATCCCACGTCAAATTTGGTTGATAAACAGACCGGTTTCGGCTATGTGCCATCTTCAGTGTTCTCTCAGTAACTAATCGTTTTTTGTGTTGTCCCTTGTCTTTTGTATAGTTTCCTTGTGTACCTAAATTCTCGATGAACTAACACGATCAACAAACAAACAAACATACAAAAAGCACAACTTCCACACTAGATTCATAAACCTGACTGAAGTTGCTATCAATAATGAGGAGGGTCGATTACTGGAGAAGGGTTTAAAACACAATATCCGGGAAAATAACAAAAAGAAGGAAATAGAGCAAACCATTGTGGACACGGAAGTTGCAATATCGATGCTACCAAACGAAGAGCAGGAGGAAGCCAGATACATCTGCAAACGGATAATAGAGAAGGAAGTTAAATCTAAAAGGAATCAAAACAAGGAACATGAAACAGTTAAAAACTTAAAACAGAAACTAAGGTCTAACAATATCATAACAACAAAAGCAGATAAAGGAAACACAACAGTATTAATAAAAAAAGAGGATTACATCACAAAAACGGAACAGCTAATAGAGGATACTAAATGCAGGAAAATTAGAAAGGATCCTACGGATGAGTACCAAGCCAAAGTGAAAGAACTAATAAAAAAGGCAACCAAAGTAATAAAACCAAACATAGCACACACGTTAACACTCATGAACCCATCAGCCCCATCTATGATCGCACTACCGAAAATACATAAAATGAACACACCTATGAGACCCATAATTAACTACAAATCTGCTCCAAGTTACAAATTATCGAAATATCTAAAAACAATACTGAAAGATACCTTGAGCCTAAAAAACAAACACACAATAGCCAACACCACGGAATTAGTTACAAAGCTAGATAATGTAGAAATAACGAAAAATAGTAAACTAGTCTCATTTGACGTAAAAGATTTATATCCATCAATTCCAACAACGGAGACAATAAACATTGTACATAAAACACTACTCAACAAAACAGAAAACGTAGAATTTTCCAATCAACTCGTAAACACACTGAAAGCCACACTAGAACAGAATTACTTTAAATTTAACAATATCATATACAGACAAACTAACGGACTAGGAATGGGAAATCCAACATCAGCAATCCTCATGAAGGTGTTTATGCAAAATCTAGAAGAGAAATACGTAGATGATCTAAAAACCAATTTCGGGGTAACATTCTATGCAAGATATGTCGACGATATTATATGTATACTGGAAGGAAATAGAGAAGAACAAGTACTGGAGCTCCTGAATAAGCAACATAAAAGTATTAAATTCATAATGGAAGTAGAAGAAGACGACAAAATAAATTACCTAGACCTAACAATTAAAGCAAATAAGAGTTTAAATAGAGTTGAATACGAAATATACAGAAAACCAACGGCCACAGACACAATAATACATAATTCATCGAACCATCCTCAACAACACAAGAACGCGGCAATTAGACAATTAATAACAAGACTTGAACGAATACCACTAACACGTGAGGCCTATAAGAAAGAGATAAAAACAATATATGACATAGCAGAAAACAATGGATACAAAAAAGAACTAGTAGACAAAATCCGAAATGATATCAAAACAAATAAAGAACGGAACAGAGAACAGGAGCAAGAAAATGGAACTTGGGCTACTTTAACGTATATGGGCAAATCAACATACAAACTAGCAAAATTTTTTAGAAAACACAATATTAACACAGCATTCCGAACAAAAAACAATTTGGGTAGAATACTACGAAATAGCACAAACGAAACGGATCTCCTAGATAAGCAAGGAGTTTACAAATTGACTTGCTCATGCAAACATAGCTACATCGGACAAACAGGACGGAAAATAAAAACAAGATTTCGGGAGCACATAAGAGACTACAACAAGAAACTGAAACAACCAGGAGCAACGCCAGAATCAAATTTCGCGAACCACATATTCAACAACAAATGTACACCAAGACACATCAGACAAACAGTTGAATTACTGCATTTACAGCACAAAGGACGGCGACTGAACGTATTAGAAAACATGGAAATATACAAACAAAAAACGTTTGACGGAAGAATTATAAACGAACAAATAAACACTGCGTCAGACATAATATTTGAACCGCTAAAACATTTTTACACAAAAGAAAACAATAACCCAAGTAAACCAGACAACACAACAAACAAACAAAACCAAAAAGAAACCCAGAAACGTACAATCACAGACTACTACCTACACAAAGATAAAACACCTAGCAAATGATCACTCAAATAATAAACTGTAACGGTAAACACAAGAGACTAACAAGAGAAAAATTAAATGAACAAGAAGCAGGTAGATATAGAGCACACAGGAATATATACGAACGAGAGAGAGACACACACGAATATATACGAACGAGAGAGATGCAGACACGAACAAGAGAGAAAGAGAGGAAAAGAAGTTAGGTACACAAGGAAACTATACAAAAGACAAGGGACAACACAAAAAACGATTAGTTACTGAGAGAACACTGAAGATGGCACATAGCCGAAACCGGTCTGTTTATCAACCAAATTTGACGTAGGATGACGGAAATTCATTCCAAAAAGAAAATATTTTGTTTTGTTGTGAAAAGCCAAAAATGATAAAATTGCCCTTATAAGCCCAAAGGTGTCTTGAAAATAATAAGAATTTATAAATACATATCCAAAAAGTCAACAGCAAAAAAAATTAAAACGTAAGGGGAGTAAATCTCGCGGTTTTGGGAAACCGTAAATGGTGTCTGTTCCAGAAGCTGCCGTGTATGAGAGAGGTCAACCGATATATTGAAACAGGAAGAAATATGTATATGGAAGGAAGTTATATATTCGGTGCAAGTAATAAAAAATTAAATTATTGTAGTAAAAACTAACCTAAAACTCTTATTTATATATTTTGTCTAACATATATAGATTAAATATGTCAGGATCAATTGTTTTATATTGTAAAAAAAACATTTTTTAAAACAAAAACAAAAAAAAGAGTAATTGTTTAAAAAGATTGTAAAGAAAAAGGGTATCTGTTAGAAAAACAAAAGAATTACGTGGTAGACAAATTTTAAATATAGAGGCAAGATATATTTTATCCTAATAGATAGGGGTTTCCATTAAGGATTAGTTTTTCTTTCCGTATGTTATAGTGAAGTGCCTAATATAGTTTTTTTTATGGGCGAAAGCTGCGGAGGGCAGTTAAATTCAACACCTTGGGGAGCTCCTTCAGGTAGTTTAGAACAACTTAAGAGAACAAATTAAATTTATCCTTAAAGGTCTCTACAGGTTAGGAGTAAATATGTTAATATTTTTACATGCCTAAAGTGGTGCGAAATAGAAACATTTTAGTTGAGGTATTGAATGTCGAAAATTTCTAACAGGTACATTTTTTTATGGTTAGTAAAGGAATTGTTTTTTTTATATATTTTTTTATGTCATTGGTAGTGTTTTAAATTTCCATTTCTGGTTTATTTTAAACTTAATATTGTTAAAAGAGTAAACTGTATATCAAATAGATTGTGTCAAGATAGTTTATTTTTATTGTTAATAAAATCCATTATGTTTTGATATTGTCTGATTTGAATCAAAGATGATGTGGTAAATTTATTTAAGGGGGATTTTGATGTGAAGGTAAGTGTGTGATAGTGTGTGAGATTTTATTATAACGGTCATCACAAAAATTTTAAAGGAAACGGAAATGACCATGGTAGGGAAAGGGCTGCTGGAAGTGTCATCTTACTTCCCTAACAACGATATGTAGTAGAGTAGAGTTCAGTGATTTTTATTGATAGTGGTCATCGGGCTCAGGTGAGAGTTGAGAACACATACCCGGTAGTGTCTCCGCGTTTGAGTTGGCCGGCGGAGGTCACCTGAGTGCCAAAGGGGTCATGTAACACAGTACTTAAACTGTTTGATCCTCCAAGACCATCATCTACATAGAAATTTTCCCTTAGCATTTGAGCATCTAGTGGATAATCTGTCTCATTATCGAAAGCAATCTGTTAAAGACATCTTGTTGCCAAATATGGAGCAGCTCGTGTGCCGTATGTGACGGTGTTGAGCTGATAACATTTTATTGGAGGAGAAGGATCATTCCTCCAGAGGATAATCTGATATCTCCTGTCATCTGGTTGTATCAAGATTTGTCGGTACATCTTTTCAATGTCTGTAGTAAATACAAATCTTGGTAAACGGAAACGGATGAGTATCAAAATAAGATCACTTTGTACAATTGGACCAGTGTGCATTAAGTCATTAAGTGAACAACCGGACGATGTTTTAGCAGAAGCGTCAAAAACGGCACGAAGTTTAGTGGTGGTGATATCTGGTTTTATAACACAGTGATGTGGAATAAAATAGTTGGGAGTTGGTATTGAGTTGACATCTATTTCTTTCATTTGTTCATAGTCATTCATAAAACTTATGTACTGATTTCTGGTCAATGGATCTTTCATTAATCGTCGTTCAAGACTAAGGAATCGTTTGTAGGCTGTTGTCTTAGAATCTCCTAATACAGAAGGATTTTTACGGAAGGGTATCTTGACAACAAAACGCCCTTCATCGTTTCGTCGGGTATTTTGAACAAATAGTGATTCACATTGTTGTTCATCTTGCGAAAAGCCCTTTCAGTAGATCCATCGTCTTCCATTCTTCACAGCCGTTCAATGACGTTACGTAGTAACTCGTCGTCAAAATTTTCTGGATTATTGGTGAAAACTGCACAAGTTGCAGTGTTATTTGCACCTTGACTTGAAGATAATTTTCCACTGATAATCCATACAAGTGATGTGTTTAACAAGATTGGAAGATTGCTCGACAATTCTATGTTGTCTACTCTCCCCGTTAGGTTGAAGTATGGTTCGGCTAAATCTAAGTTTGGTTTTCCATTTAGAAATATTAATATGCTGACATGGTTGTAAAATAAAACTTATTCTAAATTTTGTCACATAGAAAAGGGAAACACAATAACACTACTAAAAAAGAGCCATAAAAGCCCTGATCTAGTTATTGTTTGAAAAAAACGACAGGTTGTGCCAAAACAACAGAGACAACTGTTAAATTTTTGTTTTATTTGTTTCTGTTTTATTTATTTATCTTGTGTGTTGTGATTGTTAAATTATTTTATGAGTTTTGGTTTCTGTGTTTTTTCTAGTTATTTGCAAAATTTTTCAGAAATAGTTTTAAATTGGAGTTTTTTGTTTAATTTTAAACATATAGCACATTATCGCGGACTAGAAGCATTTAATTTTTTAAAACATTTAGATAGGGATAGAGGACACAATAAACGCGGACGACGAAAGGGACACGTGTGGACGGTACGACAAAACACTACTTTCCAAATGGTCACCAAATTCGAAGCACTAAGAATTGATGTTATTTTTGATCAATACCTGACTCCTGACTCAAAGATTATGAACATTCTCAGCGATTAGAAACAGCACAGTTGAGCTACACCATAACTGGACCTGATCGAACACGTCCGAGTGATTTTGCGAAAGAATTGAAAAATTCAAATTTTAAACAAGCTCATGTGGATTTTTTCATTTTGCATTGGTCCAGCGATGAAATAATACCTTTTATTGGACATAAAACCATTCACATTAGTTTTAAACAGTACCATTCTTTTGTTGTTAATTTTCTAACAATATTGTAACAAGGGTTGTAGAAGAGTTATCATGTCCAGAACATGAAGAGGCTGATACCAAAATAGTCTATAATACGTGCAGTATTCCAAATCAAGTGAATATTGTGATCAGAAGTGTTGACACTGACATTGCATGATTTACTTATTTGGATGCTGATAGGCACTGGGAATAACTTGAGATACGTAGACCTCACAGAGATATACGTAAAGTTAGGAAAATATTTTTGCAAGAGCTTACCAGGATTCCATGAGATCACATGTTGTGATTATAATCCCGCATTTTTCCGAAAAGGAAAGTTGAGGCCTTTTAAAATATTAAAAAAATGGAAGAGTATGAAAAAGCTTTCATTAAAATCGATAAATACGAATTATTTGAAAATAAAACATGGTTGCGGGGGAATAATTGTCGGGATGACAAATGCTTCTAGCTTTAAATTTATACTTTTTGTAAATCGTTTCTTGCCATTTCCTACACCATATACATATAACGATGCTGCTGAAATTGAAACATCCAATTTTCGGAAATGAGGTTCACCTGTGAACCAGAATCAAGAACAGCGCGAAACTCTGCTGAATTTCCGTTAGATGCTGTTATTTTTACTCTTGCTGTTGCAAGTATTACATAATCACTCTCTGATAATGAGGCGTCTGCAGAAGCAGATGTCACCGCTGCGTTGGAAGTATTGGGTTTTACGTCAATGTTCGGGCAGAAATTGAAGTCTGCTTGACTTGTGGACTTAGTTTAGATTCAAAATATAACAATGTGTTATGTTTCTTGCTACATTTTCTACACGATCCTGATGAACAGTCTTTTTTGAAGAGTGGTCTCTTTTGAAGCAGTTGATGCAAAGTTTTTGTGATTGTACAAATCTTTGCCTTTCCATAGATGATAAATTTAAGAACTTTCCACAGAGATATAAAACATGATTTCCATTATTACAGAAATCGCACCTAGTTGCTCTCTTCACCATAGTTGCTGCTGTTTTATTTGAAGTATGTGTCAATTTCTCCCTGTACATGATGGATTCGATAGTTTGGAACTGGAATTCCAGAAAATATAACAGGGGTTCAACTGTTGGTAACTCCTTCGGCTTGCTAAGAGATTGCTCGAACCTCATAAGCATGCTTCGATCTAGCCTTTTAATCAATATTTGGAAAAGGAGAGGGTTCCAGCGCTTTGTTTCAATCCCATTTAGTGCCAAAAGACATTCATGTGTTGAAAATAACAACAATAATAGGTTGCTGCATTGTTTTAAAAGTTTAAAACAATAAAATAATTTATAACAGAAAAATATTAATAAAAGAAGTCCAAATTTCACGCCAAAAGATGTTGGTTTATCAGTGGCCGCAATTTTTTTTACTTTGTTGCGCTAAACAACAACAAGCTGGCAGAACCATATGGTTGCGTGCAACTTAAATAGAGTTTAAATCAGAGAGGCTGGTCATTTAAATATTATTTAAGTTTCTTTTATGTTTGTACTGCAAAACTTAATTTCGTATTTAAATAGAACTTAAAGATAAATAACATTTTAATACTAAGTCATAAACTGTCCATTAACATAAACAATTGACTACAAAAAAATATTATTCCTGAGTTCTATGAATTTCCCATCCAATACTTACTTTTTACAATATGCCACAATAAGCTAAACAAAGAAGTACGCAAATACTTTGTTTTCATGAAGAATTAAATGACGTTTCTGAGGTAATTGATAACGCTTTATTAACTGATCTAAAAAAGTCTATAAATAAAGTTAGTAATTGTACGAACGCAAAAATCGTTAACAGTGTTGATGATGATCCGAACTATTTAGAAAAATCAAAAAAAAAACTTGATATGCTCTCTAATGGCGATTCAACCGTCAGTTTTTTATTACAATAAAATTTCAAATTTATTCGTTTATTCGAAAAAAAATATGAAATTTTATTCGACCAAAAATACAAAAATAAAAGAAAGAAAACACAAATAACTGTTGGAGCTTTGTGTGTTCTTTTTTATTTTATTCTACGCGTGATGGTATTCTAAAATTTATATTGAATTTGGAACTTTAAAAACAAGAAATCAAAATAGTAACTATTACCATGGAGATAGATGTAAGTAATTTTATCATCAATATTCATTTTATGAAATTAATATATCGAACCTGTGCAACAATAGTGTATTGACTCGAAAATTAAAGTTTTTGAATTTACGCTGAAGGTATTTATGTATGTACTTATGTATGTAAATACATACATACTCATATACATACATACATACATATGAAAGTATGTATGCATGTATATGGAAGGCAAAATTTAAGTGAATTTTTTTAAAAAGTCGGCAAAACTACGGTAAATTTTTACATTTATATACATATATACATATGTACATAAATACTAAATGTTGATTTATCCTAAAAAGTGAAAATAATAAAATTTTTAAGTAATACAATATTGTAGCACAATTGCGATATGTAATATTTCTTTTAATTTTATATAACTCCAACTGGAATCAATAAGTGCTGGTGTTAGTAGAGAATTATCGACTGAAATTCTGAATAATACTACCATCAGAGAAAGAATTAATACCGGGGAGTTTAAAGTAGTTGATGTCAAGCGAAAAAGTAAGGTTTGGGAGATATTTCACAAAATACAAGACGAATACACAAGCATTGTTCCTAATATGGTATTATGCAAAATATACAAAAATATTTATAAATATAACAAAAACAGTACCTCGAATCTAGTGAAACACAAGTGCTATGCTATAAAGAAATTACGAACCGATTTTAAGGATGCACATATGGAAGCAGACGCCGGCGACAAAATAGAGAGTGCTCGATTATTTACAAAATGGACTGTGCAAAATTGTCGTCCGTTTAAAATAGTTGAAGACACTGGACTTCAAAATATTATAAAATTTTTTATATTTGTTGGCGCAAAATACGGCGAAGGTGTGAATTTAAAAAGCCTTTTGCCTCATCGCACAACTTTGTCGCAAACCGTCAATAAATTATATGATGCGTACTTAAATGAACTGAAGCTTGAGATAAATTCAATAAAAGGCATATATGTATATATAATTATATCCGCAAAACATATATTGCCCTAACAATTCATTATATATGGAATGGAAGCATGGTTTGTCGCCTTCTGGGTTTCAAATCTATGAAAATGAGACGAGCACAGGTAATGGCGAATGAAACAAAGTGGTATAGGGATGTACAATATTTTATGAATCATTTTTAGGTGCAAATATTGAATCGAAGGTTTTAAAAATTTTAGACGAATTTAATTGCCGTCCTAGTGGTGAATTGAATATAGTAACAGATAGGGGCTCAAACATGATTTCTGGGTTCAGAAATTACAACCGCATAAATTGTGTTGCCCATTTATTACACAATTCTATAAAAATGGCAATGGGCAGCATTGAGGAGATTGAGCAATTGTGTAATGCCCGCACAAAGTTAGTAAAATTTTTTAAAACAAACGGAATTAATTCTTCGCTAAAGACTACTTTGAAAAGTTTCTCACCAACTCGTTGGAATTCTATTTACTATTTATTTGTATCAGTCGAAAGAAATTGGAAAGAAATCATAAAAACTTTGCAGGCAAAAGAAGAATTTACTCGAGTCACTAACATTAACGTCGCTCATATAAGTGCGGTTCTCAAAATTCCGCATCCATTTGAAGAAACTTTTAAAAAACTCGAATGGGAAAAATATCCTACATTTCATCTTGTGCATCTATACATTAATCGTCTAAAAAAGAAAATTGCCGCCGATGTGAACAATTCAGAAATTATAAAAAATTTTAAAAATAGTCTGTTCACACAGCTGGAAACCACGGTTTTAAATAATCTGAGCATATATCATCGAATTGCACTTTTTCTTTTTCCTCCTGCAAATAAATTAGTTCAGTTTACAGAAGATGAAAAATGTGAAACTATAGAAAAATGTAAAAGTCTTATAAGTAGTTTTGGTAAAGATGTTTCATTAGCTATTAATTCGGAATTACTTTGCGATTACTTAACACCAGCCGAAGTAACAACTCCTCAGGATAGTGTTACAAATGAACTGAGTGAATATGAAAACGAAAATGTCATATTTTATGGCGATTTTGATGTGCTGCAGGGGTGGAATAATAACCAAAAAAGATTTCCGTTATTGAAAAAGTAAGCTGCACAATATTGGCCATTCCTTCAGAGCGAGCTTTTTTAGTGGGACGTCACTTGATATCTGAAAAAAGGTCAACTTTGGGTGGTAATGATCTTTTAGTGGGAAAAATTATGTTTCTCCATTCAAATGTTGATGAAAAGTTTTTAAATTATATATTAGAAAAAGAATTGTAGTCAGAAAAGAACCTAAAAACATTTCTTTTTGTTTATTACATTTTCTCGTTTTTAAAATCATGGCTCATTATATTATTGGTATCATGCTAAAAAAAATATAATAATTTGAATTTTACCATGTAATTTGTTTTTTTTATAGATAAGCAAATGAAAATAAAATTGCGTTAAAAATTTTTTTTCTTTTATAAAATGCTTGTGATATGAAGTATGGTGCACTATGAAGTTTACAGTATTTTCATTGTACACTTGACAATACTGTCTATTCAACTGTTGTACAATGCTTTTTGGTTCATAGTTGTTTTTTTGTTTTCTATGTTTGCTTTACACTTAATTACCATCACTACTACAATCAATATTCGCCCTTGAAAAAGATGCAATACTGTACACATTTAAGCGTCTTGCGCACACGTTTAATACACACTCATTGGCCACCACTCCAGCCTGTAAAAATTTTTTTTGGAAAAAAAATGCAAACCAAACATAAACTACAAAAAAACACACGCACGCTTATATACAAAATAAAATCAGCATAAAGAAAGATTAAAAAATTCAATCGACAAGTGTACGTAGAAGATTCCTTCTGAGATCCTATTCATTTTTCTTATGTTTTCGTTTGAGATCCCACATTATTTTGTTTCGTTTTGCATAATGTTATAGTTTATAAAGAGCAGACAAAAAACTCTTTAGATTGCTACCCAACAGATTTTCTATAAATATTCCTAATTTTAGAAGAGTATTAATGTTGTACTCACTATCAAAACGACCAAGAAAATAGAATGTGGAATAATCAATTTAGATTTATTAACATATTCTGGTACACATTGGTTTGCATTTTATAAAAACATCAATGAAAAAGAGTATTTCGACAGTTTTGAAAACTCCTTCGGAAGTAGTCAAATATCTTGGTACAAATATAAAATACAACTATAATCAGCATCAGAATTTTAATACATTTACCTGTGGTCATATATGTCTTAAATTTCTTTATGAAACAACTGAGAAAAATTAAATAAAAACACAATCATATATATTTTACAAGATTCTTTAGCATCTTTTTATTTTTCATTTATAATTTACTATACAGAATTAATTTATTTATTTTACTGCCAAACGGGACATAGACTATTTTGAATGAAAAATTCCTCCACCTCACTTTCAAGAATTAAGTTTCGCTCACCTTCTCCGCATAGTTGAAATGATCCACTCTAGAGATCATTAATCTCTTCATCTGTTAAAGTGTTGTATTTTTGGGGAGAAACATTAACTATGTTGTTTTCCAACTCAATTTTTAGTGTTGGTCCATGTTTTGTTATCCGTGTTATATTTTGAATAGGATATTTAAATGTTGTATCCAGATCCTTAATGTGAATTAAGGTTTTGGTCCTCAGGAAATTAAATTTTGCTGTTAGATTTTTCGCGGAGTTAATTTTTTATTGAGATCTTGTCACTTTGAATCTTTAATTGTAATTGAACTTGAAAGTAGCTCTGATCCTTCCAAGTCTGACAGAAAATATTGATGGTGAAATAGTGAATAAGTGTGGGATAGTCATAGGGTGAAAGGGAGATTGGATAATATATTAATAAGAATTTTTCCTTTCTTATAATAATATAAAAGTGATATAAGAAGGAGGAGGAAATAATATATAACTTTAGACACTTGGTGATTAAATATTTAGGAAAAAATTATTGGTATCGACGATGCCTTTGAAAAAGTAAGCAGAAACAAAATTAATACGGATATTAATAAAGTCAAGAATGAAAGCAATATTAGAAAACTAAATAATTTCGTATTACGAAATATTTCAATCTTTATAATTAAAATCAATAAAAATTAATAAGTAAAATAAAATTGTGTTATTAATATAAAATATTCTCTAATATTGTGAAATTAAATTTTTTTTTTCAAGAAATAAACAATAGAATCAAGATTGTGCATGATTTAACATGATTAGGAATATTTTAGATCGACTTTACACTTGTGAAATTAGAATTTTGTAGCCATAAACAATAAATAATAATTCATATGCACACATCACACACACATCTTCAAACGAACATACAAACACATACGCACATCTTTAAACAAATATCCAGTGATGTAAAACACATTTTCATGTGATATGTTCTATAATTGAAATTTCTTTCATACAATTTCATAATAGTGTGAAATTCAAATTTCTTTGTCAAGAAATAAACGAATAAAATCAAGATTGTTCATGATTTAACATGATCAGTAATATTTTGGATCCCACTGTACACTTTTAAAATTCAAATTTTTGTTTACTTAAACAGTTACAAATCATTATTTACGATATATGAAATGTAACCCTAAAAACAAAAAACCTATTTTATAGACCACCACCACGAATCTGGGAAATAATATTTGTAAATAAATAAAAGTATAAAATCAAGACTATGTTATAGAAATCATAAATATCTAAGTCAGCAGAATAATGAAAACATAAAGAAAAATCAAATACATACATAAAACCAACTTAAATACATATTTATATAGAAGAACAAAAAATCAAATATCATAAACAAAATTATTATAACGATACCAAATCGATTACAACACACACACACACAAACACGGTTATGCAAACACATAGCCACGTAGACATACACATAGTCCAACACATTCTCCCCATACATACCCACACACACACACACACAATCCAACACATTCTCACCATCTTTCATACAACCAATCAAAGATGGGAAACACATATGAAATAAAATTCCAAGATCTTCGTGAACACAATGCCGAACGGTTGTTAAATACGCTTGATGCTGATCGTTTGAAAGAACTTGGAAATGCTCGCATTACTTTAATTTCTAAATGAGAATGTGATGGGTCCTCTGGTCAGAGATAATACAAGCAATGTAGTTCCAAAAATTCATCAGATGCTGATTTATTTATGGTATCTTTCGTTCCATTGTGCTTAACAAAAAGTTATACCAGCTTAGAGCCGTCACCTAGTAGAGCAACAGAAATTGCTGAATAGAAAAATGAAATACCCTCGTCAACAAAGTATAGTAGACCAATAAAATTTACATTCAAAAAAGAAACAAAAGACGTCATAACTGAAGAAATCAACAAAACAAAAGATCAAATTAAAGCCCTTCAACCTGTAATATTTACAGTTAATGACCAGGAAATTGAAGTAAATTTTAAAATGTGTCGCACAATGATTGATGGAAAAGTTGCACAAGCTTTAACTGATACAAAACCATCGTGAAGCTGCATTATATGCCAAAAGACATCAAGTCAATTAAGCCATCCCATTTCAGAAGATGCTAGTTTTAAGGCAGCATATGATTTGGAGCATATTCTTATTCTCATGCTAAAAAAAATATAATAATTTGAATTTTACCATGTAATTTGTTTTTTTTATAGATAAGCAAATGAAAATAAAATTGCGTTAAAAATTTTTTTCTTTTATAAAATGCTTGTGATATGAAGTATGGTGCACTATGAAGTTTACAGTATTTTCATTGTACACTTGACAATACTGTCTATTCAACTGTTGTACAATGCTTTTTGGTGCATAGTTGTTTCTTTGTTTTCTATGTTTGCTTTACACTTAATTACCATCACTACTACAATCAATATTCGCCCTTGAAAAAGATGCAATACTGTACACATTTAAGCGTCTTGCGCACACGTTTAATACACACTCATTGGCCACCACTTCAGCCTGTAAAATTTTTTTTTGGAAAAAAAATGCAAACCAAACATAAACTACAAAAAAACACACGCACGCTTATATACAAAATAAAATCAGCATAAAGAAAGATTAAAAAATTCAATCGACAAGTGTACGTAGAAGATTCCTTCTGAGATCCTATTCATTTTTCTTATGTTTTCGTTTGAGATCCCACATTATTTTGTTTCGTTTTGCATAAGACCATATAAAAAGGGATACATATGTTATAGTTTATAAAGAGCAGACAAAAAACTCTTTAGATTGCTACCCAACAGATTTTCTATAAATATTCCTAATTTTAGAAGAGTATTAATGTTGTACTCACTATCAAAACGACCAAGAAAATAGAATGTGGAATAATCAATTTAGATTTATTAACATATTCTTGTACACATTGGTTTGCATTTTATAAAAACATCAATGAAAAAGAGTATTTCGACAGTTTTGAAAACTCCTTCGGAAGTAGTCAAATATCTTGGTACAAATATAAAATACAACTATAATCAGCATCAGAATTTTAATACATTTACCTGTGGTCATATATGTCTTAAATTTCTTTATGAAACAACAGAGAAAAATTAAATAAAAACACAATCATATAATATTTTACAAGATTCTTTAGCATCTTTTTATTTTTCATTTATAATTTACTATACAGAATTAATTTATTTATTTTACTGCCAAACGGGACATAGACTATTTTGAATGAAAAATTCCTCCACCTCACTTTCAAGAATTAAGCTTCGCTCACCTTCTCCGCATAGTTGAAATGATCCACTCTAGAGATCCTTAATCTCTTCATCTGTTAAAGTGTTGTATTTTTGGGGAGAAACATTAACTATGTTGTTTTCCAACTCAATTTTTAGTGTTGGTCCATGTTTTGTTATCCGTGTTATATTTTGAATAGGATATTTAAATGTTGTATCCAGATCCTTAATGTGAATTAAGGTTTTGGTCCTCAGGAAATTAAATTTTGCTGTTAGATTTTTCGCGGAGTTAATTTTTTATTGAGATCTTGTCACTTTGAATCTTTAATTGTAATTGAACTTGAAAGTAGCTCTGATCCTTCCAAGTCTGACAGAAAATATTGATGGTGAAATAGTGAATAAGTGTGGGATAGTCATAGGGTGAAAGGGAGATTGGATAATATATTAATAAGAATTTTTCCTTTCTTATAATAATATAAAAGTGATATAAGAAGGAGGAGGAAATAATATATAATTTTAGACACTTGGTGATTAAATATTTAGGAAAAAATTATTGGTATCGACGATGCCTTTGAAAAAGTAAGCAGAAACAAAATTAATACGGATATTAATAAAGTCAAGAATGAAAGCAATATTAGAAAACTAAATAATTTCGTATTACGAAATATTTCAATCTTTATAATTAAAATCAATAAAAATTAATAAGTAAAATAAAATTGTGTTATTAATATAAAATATTCTCTAATATTGTGAAATTAAATTTTTTTTTTTTTCAAGAAATAAACAATAGAATCAAGATTGTGCATGATTTAACATGATTAGGAATATTTTAGATCGACTTTACACTTGTGAAATTAGAATTTTGTAGCCATAAACAATAAATAATAATTCATATGCACACATCACACACACATCTTCAAACAAACATACAAACACATACGCACATCTTTAAACAAATATCCAGTGATGTAAAACACATTTTCATGTGATATGTTCTATAATTGAAATTTCTTTCATACAATTTCATAATAGTGTGAAATTCAAATTTCTTTGTCAAGAAATAAACGAATAAAATCAAGATTGTTCATGATTTAACATGATCAGTAATATTTTGGATCCCACTGTACACTTTTAAAATTCAAATTTTTGTTTACTTAAACAGTTACAAATCATTATTTACGATATATGAAATGTAACCCTAAAAACAAAAAACCTATTTTATAGACCACCACCACGAATCTGGGAAATAATATTTGTAAATAAATAAAAATATAAAATCAAGACTATGTTATAGAAATCATAAATATCTAAGTCAGCAGAATAATGAAAACATAAAGAAAAATCAAATACATACATAAAACCAACTTAAATACATATTTATATAGAAGAACAAAAAATCAAATATCATAAACAAAATTATTATAACGATACCAAATCGATTACAACACACACACACACAAACACGGTTATGCAAACACATAGCCACGTAGACACACACATAGTCCAACACATTCTCCCCATACATACCCACACACACACACAATCCAACACATTCTCACCATCTTTCATACAACCAATCAAAGATGGGAAACACATATGAAATAAAATTCCAAGATCTTCGTGAACACACTGCCGAACGGTTGTTAAATACGCTTGATGCTGATCGTTTGAAAGAACTTGGAAATGCTCGCATTACTTTAATTTCTAAATGAGAATGTGATGGGTCCTCTGGTCAGAGATAATACAAGCAATGTAGTTCCAAAAATTCATCAGATGCTGATTTATTTATGGTATCTTTCGTTCCATTGTGCTTAACAAAAAGTTATACCAGCTTAGAGCCGTCACCTAGTAGAGCAACAGAAATTGCTGAATGGAAAAATGAAATACCCTCGTCAACAAAGTATAGTAGACCAATAAAATTTACATTCAAAAAAGAAACAAAAGACGTCATAACTGAAGAAATCAACAAAACAAAAGATCAAATTAAAGCCCTTCAACCTGTAATATTTACAGTTAATGACCAGGAAATTGAAGTAAATTTTAAAATGTGTCGCACAATGATTGATGGAAAAGTTGCACAAGCTTTAACTGATACAAAACCATCGTGAAGCTGCATTATATGCCAAAAGACATCAAGTCAATTAAGCCATCCCATTTCAGAAGATGCTAGTTTTAAGGCAGCATATGATTTGGAGCATATTCTTAAATTAGGTTATGATTTGGATTTTGGACCGTCAGGAGAAATAGTGAGAAAAAATAAGGAAAATGAAGAAAAAAGAAAACAAAATGACGGAAATACTGCAAGGAAATTTTTTCAGATCCAAAAACTGCAGCATCTATCACTAATAAGGCGATTCAACATTATATTACAACTTCTAGCATGTAGCAGAAAGATAAACGCAAAAAAACTTGGAGAGTAGGCAAAAAAAAACAGCTATACTTTATAACGAAAAATATTCTTGGTGATATATGCCATCATAAAATTTTGTACCATGGGGAACAAATAATTCAACACAATATGCTACCACTAGGAGATCTATCTGAAGAAGCGCAAGAAAAAAGAAACAAAGACTATAGATTCTTTCGCGAGCACAACAGAAGAGAAATTTCCAGATGTTGTAGTAATGAAGACCTGATTACTATTTTATTATGCACATCAGATTCCTATATTCCAATATCAGACAAAAATGGAAAATAACCCTATTGAATTAGAAGTACTTCTAGAAGATGAAAATCAAGGCTATTTAGAAGAAATATTTACTAAAATTGTTTAATTAATAGTATTTTTTCAAAACACTAGAGGTATCGTTACTTTATCGTTTTAACATTTTATGTACATTAATCAACCTTATATTTACAAATTTATAATAAATGTTTACATATAATATTTATAATGTCTATTTTGTACTTAAATACGACTAGAAACCTACGTATTCTTCATTAAGACCTCTTTTTCTAAATTTGTACCAATATTTGCATTTTGTATTTTCGCTACTTAATTAACTAATTGTTAACCTAATCTGCTTCCAAAAACCAACCTTTGTCCCTTCGTATTAAAAATATCATGGGGGCCAAAGTATGGCACTTTCTGACAAAATTTAAGTTTTTAATAATTATAAGATGTAAACGTGACTCAAAATAAAAGTCTTGTGTAAAACAAACTTTTTCAACAAGTTTTAATACTTCTCTTGTACCAAAAATCAGCTAAAACTTAAAATGCATTTCAAACCCATCATAACTATTTTTCTAACCGGTAGATAACCGCAGTAGTATATTTGTGGGCATTCTGGTACACCAATTAGAATCTAATTCGATTTGACCTCCTTATGGAAAACTACACGTATGGGCATTCTGGCACACCAATTAGAATCTAATTAGATTTGGCCTTCTTATGGAAAAAATACACGTATGGGCATTCTGGCACACCAATTAGAATCCCACTAGATTTGGCCTCCTTATGGAAAAAATACACGTATGGGCATTCTGGCACACCAATTAGAATCCCACTAGATTTGACCTCCTTATGGGAAAAGTTCACGTATGGGAAAAATACACGTATAGAGATACTGAGTCATATAATGAGAAAAATATGATCATTCTGTTACACATGCATTCATATATTTTTCCATGTGTATGCTTTTACTATAAAGAGAAATTCAAATGAGATATTTTTTCGCACCATGTCAATGAGATTCTCATTTGAGTAGTTTTTATTAAAACCTAAAATAAGAGTTTTACTATCCAGCACAAATTGATATAAAAGAACGTTCAGATTTTTTTGTTTATTATTGTTCTTCACAGTTACTTGAAATCACATTAAACAAAAGTTAAAGCTGCTTTTCGCATTAAATAAAATGGTAAGTATACAGTTTTATAATATATAAAAAATTTTTTATTTATTATATTGATGCTGTAGAAAAAATATACAAATATTTATACATATTATATGATTGTTTTTATTTGATTGCTTTTAGATCTATCAACAGTTAATTAACATAGCCCAAGGAATAAAATCAGAGTACACGAAAATTGATGATATTCCCTTAAATGAACCATTAAAAATTTTAAATTTTGAGTGGAAGGTTACACAATATGGATCCAAAGTCATAGCATATTTGGAGAACAATAAATGGTTTTATCTACCTCAAAGAATGGTTAAATATTGAAACAGAGAGGATCCTTACTTAGCCAATATGAATGAAAAATTTGGACAATTATTACAAAGGACGACAATCGCCAAATGGTTCTGCAATATTCGAACTAAACTACAGCTAATTTTTTTAATAAACATAACTAGTTTTGTAATGTTGTAAATCTGTATATTATAAAACAATAAAAGTACATATGTGGTAATGTGAAATGAATCTCGATTATGTATTTATTTTTGCACATGCGTAGACTTGCATTTTATTCGCTTTTTATATTTATTTTTCATTTTAAGACATGCGTAGGCTTGCATTTTAAGAAAACGTATAGAACAATTCAAAATTAATTGAAAAGTTAAACATGCATGAGCAAGAAATAAGGTCAAAAATATGCTGCATTATTTCCTATTTTATTTCATTTGTTGTTTTTAATCTTTCTATGAAAAGGTAGTAAAATTTAAACATTTGTTTGTATGGAAAAACTATTAAGAACGAAAGACATGCGTATGCTTGCTTTCACTTATTTTTGTCGTAGTGTGTGGGTGCATTAACTATTTTTATTGAAGGACACACATTTTTTTCTACTTTAATGTTTTAAAATGCAATAATTTATGAGGCCATAAATCTGGTATGTTATGTTTGTTACTTAAGCAAAAAAAGGTATGTAAAGGCAATAAAATTTTAAAATCCGTTTCAGGAAAATTTCTTAAGAACGAAAGACATGCGTATGCTTGCTTTCACTTATTTTTGTCGTAGTGTGTGGGTGCATTAACTATTTCTATTGAAGGACACACATTTTTTTGCTACTTCAATGTTTAAATGCAATATTTTATGAGCGCATAAATGTGTTATGATGCTTTTGTTACCTAAGAAAATTTTTCAAACAAGGGTGATTAACAGTATATGTGTATGTAGTCGTGCCTCTAGAAAAGTATAAAATCAGCTATTTTTTCGAACAAAATTCTAGTTCTGTGAAATTATTACACATAGTAAGATTTATGTGAAATTATTCGACGTAAAAAGATTTATAAAACTTTAAACATGGAATGTAAAAAATATATTTGCGAAATATGTAAATTAATTAGTTTTTCCACATGGTGGGACAAAAAAAGACACTATTTAAAACAACACAACGTTGTATTAAGAAAGCCTATATGGAACACTCCGCTGTTCCATAATGTTATGAAGGCTAATTTAAAAAAAGTAGAATCAGAAGCAGCAATAATAATATCATCAGAAGCAACAACTACATCAGCAAAAGCAACACGGTGATCCAATATGTAATGTAAACGGTATCCAATAACAATTTTTCTTTTGAAGAATTCACTTCATTAGGTGACATTTTTATTGTTCTGTGATATGTGTTATTATATTTGTCAACAAGGTCTTGATATATGGTTATCCATTTATATGAACCCCGATAGCTAAACTCTTTCCACATCATTCCTTTTAAAGTTCTATTAAATCGTTCTACTATGGATGCCTTTAGAACACAATATGTTGAGTAGTGATTAATTTTGTTTGATTGCATTAGTTGATGAAACTGATTATTGAAAAATTCTTTACCATCATCTGTTTGTAAATTTCTTGGTTTTCTATTGTTATTAGTGAAAATACTCCTCATAGCATACGCTACACTCAGAGCAGTTTTATTTTTTACTGCTGCAACCCAACTTTTTTTGAGAAGGTATCTATTACTGTTAGAAGATAACGATATCCATTATTATATAACGCATAATTCCCCATTTCAACCAAATCAGCTTGCCATAAATCATCAATTCCTTTCATTATAACTCGTCTTCTTTTAAAATTTTTTCGCGCTTGTTTGTGTAGTTCATTAACTATTTCTCTTTTATCCTCGTTCATTTTGTATAGGATTATTTTTTCTATGTCATTCTCTTATATATATATCTTATAAAGTTTTGTTTACTTAGCCGTCTTAATTTTAGGCCATTCAAGTTTTCGTTTTTTCACATCATCCACATTAGTGTTTTTATCAATCCGTTTAAAAATAAAATCATCAATTTTATTAAATCTTTCTTCTATATTTTTTATAAAGTCTTTATTTGAAGAGTATATTTGACCCTTCACAGCTTTATATTTTTTTTATTTTTATTTTTTATTTTTTTTCTTGTAATATTTTTATATCACTCCTAATAATATTTAATTGTGAGTCATATTAATTTTTAAGTTCTTCTATGCTAATCCATTTAAAAATATAGGCTTCAATCTCATTTAGTCTATTTTCGATTTTATTGGAGAGGTTCATATATATATCATGGAACTGATCCTTTATAATCTTTATAGTAGTATTTATCTTTTCTGTATCTTTTATTATGTTATTGATTTCTAAATTATGTTGGGATATCTTTAACTTCGAGTTATTTAGATTATGCTTAATTGAACTTTCACCAAATTTATTTATATAACTCATTTTTAATATATTATGTTAGCTTCTCTTAATTCTTCAATGATGGAAATTATTTCATTTCTGTGATTATTATGACCAGCACTTTCCGATGAAATAAGTAAACGCATTCTGTCAACTAATTCATTTGGGTCATCCCAATATATATAGCTAGGCTTACGATTGTCTACAGATTTTAGCAATAATCCACTACCTTTCGTAAAAACATTTGATTTAGTATTAAATAAATTTTTTATTATGCGAACATATTTGAACGCTCGTGTACCTTTAATTTGAGCTTTTGATTGATATTGTCGTTTATGTGCATTTGTACTTATTAAAATTTCTTTATATTTTTTTAAATCATTTTTATTGTAATGTAGGTGTTTTGAATGAAATAATAATTCAAATAATCCTGGAGTCATTTTCCACGTTAAATTCCCTATTTGAATTGAGTTATCCACATTAAAATTTAGCACATTATTTGCATAGCACCATTTTCCACTTTCATCTATGTTGAAACCATAAACTTTATCTATCGTTTTGTTAGTCAGGAGCAATTCTATATTTTCCGCTAGTGACGATTTTTTAATACCATTTATCGCTTCTTGATCATAAGCTACAGCATCGTCATAATTATCAGAGCTATTATCGGATGGTAGTGATGGAAGTTGTGAATCTGTTATGTCATCATCATTTGACTGAAAATCATCTGATTGATAATCATAAATTTTTTCAATTTTCTTATTTGAAGGTTTTGTTATATCTTTGAATGATTCGTGCAATAAATCATCTGATTGGTAATCAGCAATTTTTTCATTTTTTGTATTTAAAGGTTTCGTTAGAGATTTAAACGTATCATCTAATAAATTGTCTGATTGATAATCATAAATTTTTCTAATAATCTTTTTCAAAGGTTTTGTTATAGGTGTAAATGTATCTTCCAATAAATTAAGTCTCTCTACTTCATTTAATTTAATATTTTTTAGTTTTTCCTTTAAAATCGCCCTTGTATTAACAATATCTTTTAATATTTTATTATTACTCATATCGATCTGATTTATATCTGAAATCAATCGGGCTTATATCTGATGTCGAACTGCTTTATATCTGATTGTGAACTGTTTTATATGAACTGCTTTCTATCTGCTATCGACCTGCTTTTTATCTGATTATAAACTGTTATGTATATATTTGTTAACTACTCCATTATTGTGAATTGCTTTTCTAACTATTCATGAAGTGATTTATATATCTTCCTTACAGCTGTATGAATTCATCAAAACCTTTCCTATATCGCCCTTTATTTATCAAATCGTCCTTATTCACAACCATGAATCCATATTTATCTTTCCAACACTCACTACATATATCCGTAAATTCTTTAAATGACATATCTCCAATAATATGATCATTATATATATGACGCAAATTCATTTCGTCCTGTTTAAATATTATTATCATATTCGCATTATCCCGAATAAGATGTTTGGGAATTTTCGTATATGTTTGACATAAATAAAAACAATCTATATTCTTATGTCTACCCATGCAAAAGTAATCTCTTATAGCCCCCTGTTTTCCACATATAACATCATCAAAGATTATTATTGAATGAGGGATAGCTTCAGTCGGGCTTAGAACTTGCTCATTTTCCGCAAATGTAAAAATATTTATTCCGTTTATTGGGTCTATCAATTTCTTTAGATAACAATATTTTGGTTGATACAAAGATTTTGAATATATGTAAATGTTTTTGAAACTAAGACCGTTGGGACTTTCTATTAAACTAACCATAACATTAGTTTTACCACAATTTGAGGGACCCACAATTAATGCTCGTATTGAATTTGGTAAAAGTGTACTATGCCTAATTTTAGATTTCTTGTCTTGAACTTCATCAGCATTTCTTTTTACAATTTGCTTAGCTTGCTTTACTAGTCTCATTTTGATAACTAAATGGGGTTTGATATAAATTTCCTGTTATATAACAAAACCTAATCATTTAAATCATATTAAACGTATATTATATATAATTAAAAGAAAAAATGAGTATAAACTATAGCAAAGGAGTTAAAAATAATCAGTATAATTTTGGAAGTGGTTTTGTAAACAACTTAATAAATAAATTACCTGTTGAACTGCATTTACCTGGTTATCAGTTTTGTGGACCTGGAACAAAACTTGAAAAACGTTTAGCGAGGGGTGATAAAGGGATAAATTTGTTAGACGCAGCTTGTAGGGAACACGATATTGCATATTCACAAACAAACGATATTAACAAAAGACATAAAGCCGATCAAATATTAGTTGAAAAAGCTTGGAAACGAGTACAATCTAAAGATAGTGATTTCAAAGAACGAGCACACGCTTGGCTCGTAACAAACACTATGAAATCAAAAGTTAAGTTGGGGTTAGGTATGAATCATATCAAAACTCGTAAATCCAGAAAATCACAGAAGAAAAAATGTAAAAAGAGAAAAGCATGTGATAGAAAATTGTTTTCAACAACTGTTAAAAATACTCTAAAGCTCTTGAGAAACGAAAAACCAAACAATTTAAATGCCGCTGTTATAATTGCACGAAAAGCCGTTACTTCAAACTTTAAAGGGAAGAAGAGAGCTAATATTGCTATATCGAGAGTTATACCAATGCCGAAAATTGCTGGATTTCTTCCAATTAATCCAATCCTAACAGCTTTGTCAGCACTTGGAGGTTTGGCTACAGGTGGGTCAGCTATTATTAAGGCTGTTAATGATATAACAAATGGAAAAGAACAACTAGCAGAGGCTACTCGACATAATAAACACATGGAATCAATTGCTATGGGAAGAGGTCTATATCTTAAACCATATAGATCTGGATATGGTCTGTACTATAAGCCAGCTCCAAAAAACTTTTAGATAAGCTACCCAATCGACCATTAACTGATATAGATTTGATGAAATATGGTAAACAACTATGTAAATTTAGAGGAGTTTTTATGCGTGACCGTTTACCCAAAAAACCATTACTTCAAAAATGTGCTATTGTTAATTAATGAAGTAGTTAATTATTTAAAGAGACCTATTGAATATAATTATGAGCGAAAACAAAACTTTAATACATTTAATTGTGGTCACCTATGTCTAAATTTTTTATTCAATAAATATAATTTCAAATAAATAAAACACAAATAGTTATATTTTTATATTTAAACATAAATACATAATTAAAATTTTATTAAATTTTTTCTTTTTGTTTCATACTATACTCATTTGAATTCGGTTGTAAAATATATAAATATTAATAAATAAATATTATATTATTATATTGATAAATATATAATAAATATTATACATATGTGGGAGGGGTTGTTATCGCAGCAGTCCACAACTGTAACGGGACCCTTTTTCGAATCCCCTCCTTTCGTGTCTCAGTAGTTGATTGTTCAGTCCACCATTGGGATAGATCTACCAATTCCTGAGACACACGCTAATATCAGCGTTTGCTCTGGACTTTAGTGATTTCTGGGAGTCAAATTGTAATTATCGACTTCCATTTTCATCACCGGTGTCCATAGTAATTGCTAGCATATGACATAGATTGAGGTATCCACCCATATAGACTCTACAACTAATATGTATCGACCCGGTGGTTCTGAGTCTAACTCATGTGCTAACCAAAGCTAAAAAAAAAAATTAAAAATTTTTAAAAAAATTAACAATCAATTTCCATTAACAAATTATCGTCAGCAGAATCATTTATAAATTGGTCTATACAATCAGGTGACCTTTGATTGTCTATATGATCGATTTCCATTAGAAAATCGTCATTGCTATCGTTTATAAATCATTCTTGATAATGCCCCCAAGCAAGTGTTTTTACACTATTATTGCACACGTATCTTTTGTTGTCTAAATAACTTAAAGATACCTTATTTATTAAAGACGTATATAAAACATGTAGTTTTGACTTAAAAGTATACATACTTCTATAATAGACTTTCTTATTATACAGACAGTTTTTGTAATCTAATAAACTTAAATTTCTAGATACATTACTTTTTATACCCTTTGCTTTCTTGACTTCATTCATATCTTCCATTTTGTATGAGTACATTTTCGCTCTCAACCCCACAAATTCCTTCATTACCCTACCATTATTTTCATCCTTCATCATACCTAATATTTTTTTATTTTTTTGTGGGATACCATATTTATTATTCGCTTCATAATCTGATGTATCAAACTTTGCATCAATATCGTTTATTATATCTTTATAAAAATCATCAGTTTCGATTGTGTATATGAACGAATCGGTATCCATATAATTCAGCTCTGCTTTGATATTATATTTTGGTAGTATATAACCATAATGAAAGTTGTACATCTTCCACTTTGAAAGTTCTAGTATTGTAAATCCTAAATAAATTGCTTTATTATAAAACGAATAACTTCTGTTTAGCTCCACAGCTATCATATTTTCCTCAAATATGCTGAATGAATGAAATTCTGGTTTGGCAATAAGGACACGAGCACCCATTTTCCTACCGACGCTTTCCCACTCATTTACAATTTTAACATTCTTACGCTTGTCAACGTTTTCCATTGTTTTACCGTATACGGCATTATTTAATAATTTGAAGAAATTTTTTTCAAACGTGTTTTGGGCGTTAGTTCTATGTAAATTATTTAATGAAATATATGGCTTTAACCAGGCTGATTACTTAAATTTCAAAATTCGATGAATTTTTACTAACTTTAAACCATGTTTTAAACATTGTTGTAAATTTTTATAATATATTACATATCCATATTTATTATTTAAATCAACAATTAATTTCTTTTCTTTAGAATTTGGAGGATTTTTATTTTCGCTACAAAAAGGTAAATTATTATGAATATCATGAATTTGTAATGGATACAACAAATCAACTTCTAATATATATCCAGTAGCTGAGTCTTCTGGTATACTATCCAGACAAAAGTTTTCAATATCTGTTTCCCACTCAAAATTACCTTCTGGCGCTTCAGACATTGCCCAACCATACAAATTTTTTGCATCTAAATACATTAAATACTTAGATGGTAGATTCTCATTGTAATCATTCATGTATTTGTTGTTTGCAATAGAATGCCGTTGAGAGCACTGTACTATTCCTCCTCTTATCCCCTTTGGTATAAAATGAATCATTTCTATGTCTATCAACAACTCTAATTTATTATCTGTTATTTTTAACATCGCGTCCCAAGAAAGTCCTGGGGCTGTATAGTAATGACAGGGGTCTAATTTATAAATATTTTTGCTAATAAATCTAAAGTTTTCAAAAACATCTGTTAACAACAAAACATCAGTTTTCAAATACAATAATAAATAATCTTCTAAAGTTGCACACTCAAACGTACTCCATACTTCTTTAGCATGGGCGTAATCTTCTTGAGAACAGTCTTCATCAGTTAATTTATTATAAAAGCTCTCTATATTCGGCAAAGAAGTTTCTTTAAGTTTTTCTATAGTATTTAAATAGCTGTATGGAAAGACACCTTTTCTAATAAGCAAATTAAATTTACTTTCGTTTTCTCCAAATATTGATTTTACTACTTTTAAATCTTGCTTAGCTAAATTTTCAACCAAATCATTTAAGCTTGCTGGTAAAAATCTATAGGAATCTAAAAATCGAATTTCAATGTTAGCACTATTCTCATCAGTTATAGTGTTAGAGAGTGATATATAAAGCTCTTTATTGAGTGGAATAATATTTATAGGGCCATCATTTATATTATTTAGCTCCATTACCAGAAAAATTGTGGAAAATTACTGGAAAGAATTTTGGCACTTTGTAATTAAGATTACACAAACTATGTGCAGCGCCTCTATATTTCCCACTCATATGACAATGATCCCTAACTTTTGAATCATCTAAAATAACTTTAGAACAAATGTGACATATATTGGTCGAATGGTAATCTAAATTTTCTTCTTCTGTTAGGGGTAGCATGGGTTTTACTATAGATAAATAATTATTACTTAAATATTTTACGTCTTTAATTAAAGTCTCTATAAACAGTGTAGGTGAATCTAAACCTTTAAAGCTACATAGCTAATTTAAATTGTAGTTGAAAGTACATTTAATGAAATATGATATAGCATAGGGGACATGTCTATCAACTAATGTTGTTGAAGAAATATCACCACACGGAATGCAAGTTTGAATATTTTCAAATATGCATTCCGAATCTGCGTATATTACGAACGGTACATCTATACTATTGCTATAATTACTAAACTCTATTGTGGACTTATCTGCTTCTGGTGTATATGCAATTTGTTTTTTACAATGTTGCCTATGAATTTCTAATTGTTGTTCATGGTGAAAATTCTGTAGGCAGTCATCACATAGGATAATGCTTCCATGATGAGCTGTCTGTTGAGCACTAATGAATCTGAAAAAATTACAAAATGGATTTATGAATAAATAAAAAATAGTATAATAAAGAAAACTAAAAAGAAATTTATAATTTTATTCGTAATCATAACACCTACCTTGATATATTTTTTATATAAACATAGTGGGAAACTATGTTTCCCTCAACTTTTTTCTGCATAAATAAAAGTTGGATATGTTTGGATTTTTTTTCCTTTTGTTTTATAATAGGGTCCCACAATCAAGTCTTTTTCCATGTCATATCCAAAGACATTTACACTAATATTCGAATTATTAGTTTCAAAAATTTCTATATCTTTTATTTTTAGTGGGAAGCATAAGCCACTAAAATTTAAGCCAAAGCCGTTAAAGAAAATTTGATGTTCATCAATGTTGACGCCATAACTGCTTGTTCTTTGAGAATTTCTATGGGTTGCTAAGGGTGATAGTATTGCCCATTTGAAGCAAAATTCATCATTGTTTTGTACATTTATGCATGCTTTTTTTAACTTTATTTTATTTGGGAGAGGAATGAAACTGGAACCTTTTAGTGGTTGGTATCTATTTAGGTTTATATGAAGTTTTAAAAGTTGAACTAGAGTCCAACCACTATCCCGCTCTTGAAAGTCTTCCATTTTTGTACATATTCTTTGAATATTATAACCATATTCATCGGCAAACTCTTCTATATGGAAAATTTCCTTCATTTTCGTTTGAAAATGTTTCACCTCTATTGGGGTATTTTCTAAGTCATTTACATTGGGGCGAGCATATAATCCATATATCTCCATATTAAATTTAAGAGCATCATTAGCTTTTAAGAAGTTGTCAACTTCTCTCTTTAACGGTTCCTCAGCTTCTTTCATAAGCACCTCCGGTAGAAGACATTCTTCATTACTATTTTCATATTCTAGTGTTATAATCCTCTTTTTAAAAGCACTTTTTACTAGCTTTACAACACTTTTTTTTGAGTTCGAAGCATGAGATCTTTCATGCTCCCTGAAATTTTCCTCACTTTGAAAAGCTCTTTGACATTCTGAGCATTCTAGCTTGGTGGCTATTCTTTCCATAATATCACAATCTTTTTGGAAATTCACTAAAGATGTTTAAAAAATTAATTTTTTTGTATAGTAAAATTATTTAACTGTCTATATCACAATGTCGATCAAATTCTTGTGTATTCGTAGTGATAAAAATTAATATCAAAATCATTTTTACTAACCTGTTATGAATCAGAATTATAAAACACAAATTTAAAGTTTTTTCTTTTTAAAAAGTCTTACTAAAACACAAATATAATTTTGTTTCTTTTCTTTGGAAACAATCTTAATACATTGAATAATAAAAAACCACAAATTAAAAGTTTTATAAATCTTTTTACGTCGAATATTTTCACAGAAATCTTACTATGTTGAATAATTTCACAGAACTAGAATTTTGTTCGAAAAAATAGCTGATTTTATACTTTTCTAGAGGCACTACTACATACACATATACTCTTAATCACCCTTGTTTGAAAAATGTCCATACAATTTTTTCTTAGGTAACAAAAGCATCATAACACATTTATGGGTTCATAAATTATTGCATTTTAAAACATTGAAGTAGAAAAAAATGTGTGTCCTTCAATAAAAATAGTTAATGCACCCACACACTACGACAAAAATAAGTGAAAGCAAGCATACGCATGTCTTTCGTTCTTAAGAAATTTTTCTGAAACGGATTTTAAAATTTTATTGCCTTTCCATACCTTTTTTTTGCTTAAGTAACAAACATACCATACCAGATTTATGGCCGCATAAATTATTGCATTTTAAAACATTGAAGTAGAAGAAAATGTGTGTCCTTCAATAAAAATAGTTAATGCACCCACACACTACGACAAAAATAAGTGAAAGCAAGCATACGCATGTCTTTCGTTTTTAAGAGTTTTTCCATACAAACAAATGTTTAAATTTTACTACCTTTTCATAGAAAGATTAAAAACAACAAATGAAATAAAATAAGAAATAATGCAGCATATTTTTGACCTTATTTCTTGCTCATGCATGTTTAACTTTTCAATTAATTTTGAATTGTTCTATACTTTTTGTTAAAATGCAAGCCTACGCATGTCTTAAAATGAAAAATAAATATATAAAGCGAATAAAATGCAAGTCTACGCATGTGCAAAAATATATACATAATCGAGATTCATTTCACATTACCACATACTATGTACATTTATTGTTTTATAATATACAGATTTACAACATTACAAAACTAGTTATGTTTATTAAAAAAATTAGCTGTAGTTTAGTTCGAATTTGTAAATATTGTAAATAATTGTCCAAATTTTTTCATTCATATTGGCTAAGTAAGGATCCTCTCTGTTTAAATATTTAACCATTCTTTGAGGTAGATAAAACCATTTATTGTTCTCCAAATATGCTATGACTTTGGATCCATATTGTGTAACCTTCCACTCAAAATTTAAAATTTTTAATGGTTCATTTAAGGGAATATCATAAATTTTCGTGTACTCTGATTTTATTCCTTGGGCTATGTTAATTAACTGTTGATAGATCTAAAAGCAATCAAATAAAAACAATCATATAATATGTATAAATATTTGTATATTTTTTCTACAGCATCAATATAATAAATAAAAAAATTTTTATATATTATAAAACTGTATACTTACTATTTTGTTTAATGCGAAAAGCTGCTTTAACTTTTGTTTAATGTGATTTCAAGTAACTGTGAAGAACAATAATAAACAAAAAAATCTGAACGTTCTTTTATATCAAATTGTGCTGGATAGTAAAACTCTTATTTTAGGTTTTAATAAAAACTACTCAAATGAGAATCTCATTGACATGGTTCGAAAAAATATCTCATTTGAATTTCTCTTTATTGTAAAAGCATACACATGGAAAAATATATGAATGCATGTGTAACAGAATGATCATATTTTTCTCATTATATGAGTCAGTATCTCTATACGTGTATTTTTCCCATACGTGAATTTTTCCCATAAGGAGGTCAAATCTAGTGGGATTCTAATCGGTGTGCCAGAATGCCCATACGTGTATTTTTTCCATAAGGAGGCCAAATCTAACTAGATTCTAATTGGTGTGTCAGAATGCCCATACGTGTATTTTTCCATAAGGAGGCCAAATCTAATTAGATTCTAATTGGTGTGCCAGAATGCACATACGTGTATTTTTTCCATAAGGAGGCCAAATCTAATTAGATTCTAATTGGTGTGCCAGAATGCCCACAAATATACTACTAACCGCGTATCAAAATTCCAATCCAGTCAAAAGTTACAGATTTTTTACCGCCTTCTCGCGAAATGGTCCACTGTGCGCCACACAATACATACAATAGCAAAAACAAATTAGACTTTAACACAGATGAAATACATGCTGGACTTTAATAAAATAAAAAATTTTCAAAAAATATTCGGTCGTCAACAAATCGTCACACAGGCTGACGGACATACATACATTCCAACCGCCACTCAAAACAACAGCACAAACGAACTAGACTTTAACACAGATGAAATATATCCAGGACTTTAATAAAATAAGCTCATGAGCATTGATGTAACCCGAGTACCAATCAATACGTACACATCAAACGTTGCTGATAAATAAACACACTAGATAAAATAAAAACAATAAACCCACTGGCGCAATAAGAAAAGAACACACACAAAAAATAGGAATGGAACACATTTTTGGAACCATGTCTTTTTCCAAAATTTTACCTGTAGCAAAAAATGGGGCAAGGGCGGGCAGCTGGAAATATTTGCATTAGGTAAACGAATAATCAAAGAACTTATTTTGAAAATATGGCAAATATAGAAATTTATAGTTTTTTTCCGTCAAAGTTAAGAAATATTGAAAAAAATAGATAGTTGGTAAATATCGATTTACCTGCACAAACACAAAGCAACCAGTACAGTTTTATTATATTGTTTGCTTAATAAATAGATCTATCAATAGAACCAAAAAAGAATACTGATCCGTGATATAGTTTTTGAGATACTATTACTGAAAGCGGACCACTCTACGAGTACCTCAAAACTGTCTATTTTTTCGAACACTGAAAATCAGTCAACTTTAAAGGGCTATACCAAAAATCTCATTGTAATATGAGTAGCATATTTGAAATCGTTGGAATATTTCCTGTAAAAGAGGTTCATTCAATATTTTTTAGGAGGACATCAAATGTTTGATTTTTGCAGCCTCACTTGCTCTACAGGCGCAACTGTTATAGTTTTTTGAATACTAAGAAATTCAATGGTGTGTTGAGGGTGGCTACCGAGGATTGCTGGTGGTAAGAGTTCTGTGGGATTCGGAGACAGAACCTATGTAAAACTAAATAAAATCACCTAATAATTACGATGATGCATATTTATAGTCAAAATAATAAATATGTAATAAAATTGGTTACTGTTATCGATGTCTTCAACTCCATGTACCACCTTATTGCGGTTAGTAGCTTTTTGTTGGTACATACATAAATGTATAGCGACGTATGCATGTACATATGTGACTAGATGTAGGATTTTGGATGAAATAATTGGTTGTATGGCTGAAGGTAATCGTATTTATTATATTAAGCTAAATAATGTATGTGGTGGCAAACAGTATGTTGAAGATTTTCGTTGTTATTTTGTTGCTATAGTTTGTAAGATTTTTATTTATTATTGGTATCGTTTGGGGGTCGTGTAAATTAATTAATGCCGTCTTGAATCGTGATCTGTTAGCTGGTGAGTGATATGTTAATTTTGATATACACTGGAAGTCCATGTTGTAATAATATGTATTGAGTGCCTACGATTGTTTTAAATAGTAGGGAAGGAGTAGCCAGATCGCTAAGTATTGTAACTAGTGCTAAAAACTACGAGAAAGTGATGCTCTTGCAATCCTTTTAAAGGTATATTATAAGATAATATGAATTCCAAGGTCAAAGGAGAGTGGACAATGACCTATACAGACATGCAAGGGGATAGTAATTGTTGTGGTCGTTTTATCGGTACTTGTTTTTTATTACTAGTCTTTGTTGTTATAGATTGTGCGCGAAGCTTTTTTGTTTTAGGTTTTATGTTTGAACAAATAAAGTAGAAAGTAGTCTGAAAGTGGCCGACATAAAGTCCAGATCGAGTAGTGGTTAAAATAAAAATAGGAAGTAAATAGTTTGCTAGTTTCAATTAAATTGATATAAAAAAAAGTGAAGTAAATTTATAGAAAGTGAAAATAAATTTGTGCAAACTAATGTTTTTTGGTTTTTTTTTTATAAAATTCAAAGGCTACTTACTATTCCTTAAACTACTAAACAGCTAAACTGAGGAGACAGAAAATTTCTGAAAAGGGTACATAGGAAAATAAGTTGTCCGGGAGGAAGGTATGAGCCGGAAGATAGATTCCTCTGTTTCCGGTAAAATAAAACATCAAGAAAGTGAAAAACAAGGTAAACGGTTTTTATTTCATTAGCTTTTCCTTTATTAATAAAGTGGCATCCCAAAAGAAATAAAACGAAGTGATTTAACATATTGGAATAGGATAAGCTTTCTGTTAAATCCAGGTGTAGTCTCCCGTAATTTAGTGGTTTAGTAGAGATCAAAACCATTAACTTATAATCTGCAGCTTTAAGTGGAGGAAAAACAAAAACACCGTAGGCCAAAAACACAAATTTGTGAAAGAAAGTATTGGGGATTTTTGAATATATATTAAGTTAATATTTGATAAATAGTTAGGATAAGTTTATGTTATGTATATGTCCTGTGAAAGGTTCGTACTAGGGTAAAATTCTGTTGATAACCTAAATATTTGTTTAGCGCACTTATTGTAAAAGAAAAGCGCCAAAAAACCCCTCAGAGAGCTCTTTTAGGGAGAATTAATAAATAAATACAAAAATTAGAGTAGGCTAGAAAATTGTTTAAAGGGCGATTTTTGTTATCTAGTGCGATCCTTAATTAATTAAGAAAAAAAGAAAAACCTAAAAAGATTTGAGCCGCGTTAATTATATGTAGTTAAGTTTAGGTACATAAGTGTTTTAATAAAGTATGTATTGAATTAAAAAAAGTTTCTTTGTGTTTGTAAATTTTGTGTTCAAGGATTTCAGGTACCTGAGTTTGAAATGGACGACATGCCATAAAAAGGAAAAGTAAGTTGTTGATGAGAAAAAGTATTTGGGGTCATTTACGAATATGTAATCACAAATGGCATAGGAAGGGTAAGGGCGACGGCGGAACTGGGTATAATATCTGTCTCAGTTTAATAAATGTATGGGTGTTCTCTAAAAGTGTACTGTGAGGTGTTAGTGATTTTATTCAAATATTTTTCTTTTGTAATATAGCTTTTTTTTAATTAGTTATCAGTTAGATTATATTAGTTTTTGCTGATCGAAACTGAGTTGTGGTGAAGGGTTAAGGAACTCTCCGGTTAATGATAGAAGAGAATAAAAGAGCTAGTTCGGGACTCCACAGACATCGCTGAGAAAGAGTTTCGCAACAGTAAATGGCGCCCAAACAAAAAAATAAAAAGATCCATGAAAATAGTTGTTTGATTAGCAAAACTGTAAGGAGTATATGAGTATTCATCTAAAGGTTAACCGTCTGATTGTGAATTTCTATATTATTCTAGAGCTAATTGCTAAGCAAGGCAGTACAAATATTACAGATTCATATTTATAATATTAATTAGGTAATCTTGGCATTAAAGATACAAAAAAAAATAAAATAATTGAGTTCTAATAATGACTAAACTAGTGAGGTTTGTTTGCATTATTGAACTCCTTTGTATTCTGCAAAATTATGTCCTGAATTTGTCAAATCAGTTTGAATAATCGAAAGATGTTTGAATCCTATAAATTATATAATAGTTGTTTAAAAAAAAAATTTTTTTTTACTTGTATAGTACATTATTAGAGAACAAAACATAATAAGGGAACCGTCTACTGACTCATCAACCGCAAACTATGTGCATGTAAAATCTGTCCGAGTAAATAGAACAAAAAGGGAACTGAAATCCTGATTATAACTATAATATTGTTGTATTTGTCATATAAACTAAGTGTGAATTCGTCTGTATCGTTGTGTATATTTTTTTATGTGTTTTTATTATATATTTATTTGGTAATTGACCATAATAAATTCTGCGATCCAGTAAGAATACAAATAATTGCTTTTAACTAATAATTTATTTGTCTTCTGAAGTTTTGGCTTTTTCATTTGCTTGTTGGTTGTAGTTAAGAATTGCCTACAATGTTTATAGCCCATTCAAATAAAAAATTACAAAATCAGGAAATGGATAGAGAGCAGAGAAATAATTTTCTAGATATGAATAGCGCAGCAAATACTCCTGTAGCAAGTCAGAATCCAAACGTTAGGTCAGAGGTACCGGAACAGTCTCCCTGCAGTCCCTAGGAGCCGTACCCAAAAATAGAAACACACCACTGCAATTTTCTGTCCCTCCACCATTGATTAGTAAGCCCAAAGACCAGCCAGCATATGAGGGCGCCAAAGAATACACCAGAGTAATTCAAGAGGCGGTACGCGAATGGAACACCAAATACCGCAGAGATTTGGAGAAGAATATTGAGCTGAAAATAGAAAATAGTTTGAAAGCAGGTTTTTCTGAAATCCTAAAAGAAATTCAAAAGATAACAAACGCAAACAAATCGTCAGGAGCACCCTCTGAAGTTAGTACGGGAGGAAATGAAAATGGAAGAAATGTTGGATTAGAAATAGCACAGGATGAAGAGGAATTACAGAATTTGTTGCCAAGAAGATTAGATTTTCCACTTATACCACAAAATGGCGATACTGCCTCTAATGAAAATAGTCGTTTAGGCAATATAAATAGGCAGATACAAGTCATCAGAGTAGATAAATGGGATGTGGTTTTCGATGGAAATACGGATAACCTAAACATTGAAGATTTCATTTTTAGAGTTGAGTACCTCCAACAGCACCACGGCTGTCCCTGGTTAGAAGTAATGGGGGATTTCCACAAATTGTTGAATGGAGAAGCCAAAGGCTGGTATTGGTCGGTTATAAGAGAAAAATATATCAGAAGTTAGTCAGAGTTAAAAGAAAATTTATTATATAGGTCAAATCGTAGTGAGTACGAATTTAGGCGTGACTTCGAAGAGCATAAACAACAACAAGGAGAGTCGATAGAGGCATATTTTTCTACCATGAGAAAGTTAAGAGCTCGACTTCGAGCACCGCTACCCGAAAATGAGATAATTCAAATTATGAAAAGAAATTTGAGACCGAATTTATCTCAAATATTATATTCAATGAGAATTTACACAGTTGAACAACTCCGTGATGAATGCAAAAAGATTGAGAAAAATTATTTCAAAAGGGAGACAGTTGTATCAAGGCCAATCTCGAAATATGCGCCATCAAGGCGAACCGTGGATGAAATATATAATTTTGAACCTGATATAAACGAGTGCGTACAGGTAGAAGAAATTCGAGGCAACCAAAATAACAAAATTAAGTATAAAAGCAACCCAAATTCTTTAACCTGCTGGAACTGTAGACTACCTGGACATTCGTTCATAGACTGTCCGTCTGTGCAGCGTAATCTATTTTGCTATAAATGCGGGATGGTGGGTGTTATCACTCCTAAATGTCACAAGTGCACGGGAAACCCAATGAGGAGTGTATCGGAGACGGGAGATACACGCTCTATTCAAACGCCCGAAGAAATGTAAAAGACTGTGAGATACAGGTAGACTTAGCAAATTTTAATGAGAAGGGATTGGTAACAAATAGATATAGATTATTAGAAAAAGAGATGAATAGAAATGTAAATACTACAGATACAAATAAATCCTTTCATAAGTCAAACAATTTAAAATTGTCATATGAAGGTAAACTAAAAAATTATAATACGGTGCGAAATAGAATTTTTAATGAGGAAAAAGGCAAGATTCGGTTGAATAGAATAAAAAAAGTTAGAAATAAATTTAGAAAGAAAAGGATGATGTGTAGGGAAATAAAATCGTATGTTAGAAAGTGTTGTGCAATGAACAGTCAAGGGGATAATGATCCAAGACCTTTCGCGAAGATTAAATTAGAGGATATAGAAGTAAAAGGTTTACTAGATTCCGGTGCGTCTATAAGCATATTAGGAAACAATTGTAATGAGATTATTGATAGATTAGGCTTAGCAATAGATCCAGTTTTCATTAGCATTAAAACCGCAGGAGGTAAGGAGTACAATGTACTAGGAAGAATAAAAATTCCTGCAGGTTTCAAGGAGCTTGCTAGGACTATCGAATTTTTCCTGTGCCCTGATTTAATCCAGGATGTTTATTTAGACGTAGATTTCTGGAGGGCTTTTGATTTGGTCCCCGAATTATTCCAAAACGTGGAAATTGATATACAAAAACTGGCCGAAGATTTTCCCTTAGATACGGAGGAAGTTGAACAGCATGAGTTGTCAGAAGGGGAGAGAAAACAACTAGAAGAAGTCAAGCAAATGTTCAGATCATTTGAGAAACATGGGTTAGGTAGGACGAAGATAGAATGCCATAAAATTGACCTGGTTGAGGGAGCAACATCGGTAAAAGAGAGGTACTACCCGGTATCACCTGCGGTACAAGAACTTATATATGCCGAAGTTGACCAAATGCTTAAACTAGGCGTAATAGAGGAGAGCCTGAGTCCCTGGAGTAATCGATGCACGCTGGTGAGAAAACCTGGAAAAAATCGCCTCTGTCTGGACGCAAGAAAACTCAACGAAAGAACGATAAAGGACGCCTACGCCATACAAAATATTGAGCCGATACTGAGAAGTTTAGACGAGACCTACTATATAAGCAGTGTAGATTTAAAGTTTGCATTTTGGCAAATTCCACTGGAGGAAAAATCTAGAATTTACACAGCCTTTACCGTACCAGGACGCCCATTATACCAATATGCTGTAATGCCATTCGGTTTGTGTAATGCGGCCCAAAGACTGTGTAGGCTCATGGATAAAGTAATCCCACAAGAGCTCAAGTCCAACGTATTTGTCTACTTAGATGACTTGCTGGTCATCTCAGCTGATTTTGAAAACCACTTAATCTTATTGAAAAAAGTAGCGGAATGTTTCACAAAAGCAAATTTAACAATAGGTCTCACGAAATCAAAATTTTGCTTTAAAGAATTAAGGTATCTAGGCTTCATTGTAGGAGGAGGTGTTATGCGAACCGATCCACAGAAAATAGAAGCCATAAAACGAATTCCAATTCCAAAATCAGTAAGAGAAGTTCGTAGTTTTCTCAGTACCGCAGGATGGTATGGGCGATTTATACAAAATTTTTCGTTAATTACCGTACCACTCACAGATCTGATCAAAAAAGGAGCTAAATTCAAAATAACCGATGAAGCAACCAATAGTTTCAAAAAACTTAAGCAAGCATTGACGTCAGCTCCGGTATTGGTCCATCCAGACTTCAAAAAACGATTTTATATCCAGTGTGACGCATCTACTTATGGTGTAGGAGCTGTACTCTTTCAAAAAGATGAAAGTAATAATGAAAGACCAATCGCATTCTTCTCCATGAAATTAAATGCGGCACAAAAGAACTATAGTGTAACGGAAAAAGAATGTCTAGCCGCCGTACTAGCTATCAAAAGATTCCGTCCTTACATCGAGTTAATGACTTTCACTGTTATAACCGACCATGCCAGTTTGAAATGGCTTATGTCTTTAAAGGCGTTAAGCGGTAGACTAGCCCGATGGTCTCTTCAATTGCAGGGCTATGCTTTTGATATAGAACATCGCAAGGGCTCAGAGAACGTCATAGCCGATACGCTATCACGAATGGTAGAAGAACTCTATCTTACCCCAGAAGAATTAGTAGAATTTGAAACAATAGAATTTGAGTCGGAGGAATATAGGGACTTAAGAGAAACAATTAAACAAAATTTAGACAAATTACCAGATTTAAAAATAGAAAATGAATTAGTATTTAAGAAACAAAGCCAGGTGTCAGATTCAGATATTACTGAGGAATTAAAGTGGAAGTTATGGGTTCCGAACTCGTTAACCCATGAGTTGATCAGGCTCGCTCATGAACCATTAGAGAAAGCTCATGAGGGTATAAGAAAAACACTGCAGAGACTACGAACAAAGTTTTATTGACCCAACATGATAGTGCAAGTCAAAAACTTTATTAATAATTGCGACATATGTAAAGAATACAAATCTGTTAATGTTAGGTTAGCACCAACGATAGGAGACGAAGTGATAACAGATAGGCCGTTCCAGAAAATATATATATGGATTTCCTTGGCAAGTATCCATGATCTAAAACCGGAATTGCATACATATTTATTGTAGTGGATCATTTTACTAAGTTCGTTTTTATTAAGGCAATGCGAGAAGCCACAGCTCACAACGTAGTTAAATTTTTAGTAGAACAAGTATTTCACAACTTTGGTGTACCGGAAACGATACATTCGGACAATGGTCAACAATTCTTATCAAAATAATTTGGAAAAATGGTGAAAGATTATAAGATAAGCCATATGCGAACTGCAGTGCATTCCCCACAATCGAATACAGCTGAGCGAGTGAATCAAAGTATTCTATCTGCAATTAGAATTTATCTGGAAAATGACCATAGAGAATGGGACTTGAACCTACCGGCAATCGAATTGGCCTTGAGAAATTCTGTTCATTCAGCGACAGGACATAATATGTTCACCTCAGGGACAGACTACAAGTTGGCGAAGAAGTTAAAAGCGTTAGATGATAGCGAAATAAATTTCTTGGAAGATAAGGATAGATTGCGATTGATAAGGGAAACATTAAAAGAGAACATGCATAAGCAGTATGAGAAAAGTTCTATTAGATACGATAAGGGCGCGCGCATAACTCGTTTCGTTCCAGGTCAGGAGGTATTCAAAAGAAACTTTGTATTGAGCAATTTCAGCAAGGGCATAAATGCGAAATTCTGTAAGAAATTTTCTAAGTGTAGGATATTAAGGGTACTGGGCAATAACATGTATGAAGTAGAGACACGAAATGGTTTACCAATAGGGGTCTATCATGCGAAAGATATCCGACAGTAGACTTAGTGTAAGGCGGGAGCAATAAGCTTGAGTAGATAGGTGGGGTGTGCAATATTAGAATAGTTAGTTTTACTTACTGGTGCAATATTTAGTTATAGTATTAGTGAGTAGGATGTGTACGTCTATTATTGGAAATCATGCTCCTAATTATACACTTTTGTAATTTGTCCACTTCGAGTCTGCTGTGATATTTTCTGCTGTGATAATTATTTTATACTAATACCTGAAAGAAATAGATATCTATTAGAAAGTTACAAATACATATATTCTTCAAAGTAGTTAGATATACAAAGAATCAAATTTCAGTAGACTTATTGAAGGCCCGGCTAACTCCTGAATTGATAGTGAATCGTGGGTGTAGCCTACGTTGAGCGCCTCTTAGAATAGACAGACTCTAAGGAGTAACGAGAAATTTATGCTGGTTGACGTCTTGTAGGATATAGCACCCGTCACACTGTTGTTTCGACCAGAAACTTTGAAACAACAGAGTTTTGTTGAGGGTGGCTACCGAGGATTGCTGGTGGTAAGAGTTCTGTGGGATTCGGAGACAGAACCTATGTAAAACTAAATAAAATCACCTAATAATTACGATGATGCATATTTATAGTCAAAATAATAAATATGTAATAAAATTGGTTACTGTTATCGATGTCTTCAACTCCATGTACCACCTTATTGCGGTTAGTAGCTTTTTGTTGGTACATACATAAATGTATAGTGACGTATGCTTATACATATGTGACTAGATGTAGGATTTTGGATGAAATAATTGGTTGTATGGCTGAAGGTAATCGTATTTATTATATTAAATGCTAAATAATGTATGTGGTGGCAAACAGTATGTTGAAGATTTTCGTTGTTATTTTGTTGGTATAGTTTGTAAGATTTTTATTTATTATTGGTATCGTTTGGGGGTCGTGTAAATTAATTAATGCCGTCTTGAATCGTGATCTGTTAGCTGGTGAGTGACATGTTAATTTTGATATACACTGGAAGTCCATGTTGTAATAATATGTATTGAGTGCCTACGATTGTATTAAATAGTAGGGAAGGAGTAGCCAGATCGCTAAGTATTGTAACTAGTGCTAAAAACTAAGAGAAAGTGATGCCCTTGCAATCCTTTTAAAGGGATATTATAAGATAATATGAATTCCAAGGTCAAAGGAGAGTGGACAATGACATATACAGACATGCAAGGGGATAGTGATTGTTGTGGTCGTTTTATCCGTACTTGTTTTTTATTACTAGTCTTTGTTGTTATAGATTGTGCGCGAAGCTTTTTTGTTTTAGGTTTTATGTTTGCACAAATAAAGTAGAAAGTAGTCTGAAAGTGGCCGACATAAAGTCCAGATCGAGTAGTGGTTAAAATAAAAAAAGGAAGTAAATAGTTTGCTAGTTTCAATTAAATTGATATAAAAAAAGTGAAGTAAATTTATAGATATACATACATAGATTGCAGTAAGTGAAAATAAATTTGTGCAAACTAATGTTTTTCGTGGTAATAAGTTTTTGGTTTTTTGTATAAAATTAGATAATATAATATTCAAAGGCTACTTACTATTCTTTAAACTACTAAACCGCTAAACTGAGGAGACAGAAAATTTCTGAAAAGGGTACATAGGAAAATAAGTTGTCCGGGAGGAAGGTATGAGCCGGAAGATAGATTCCTCTGTTTCCGGTAAAATAAAACATCAAGAAAGTGAAAAACAAGGTAAACGGTTTTTATTTCATTAGCTTTTCCTTTATTAATAAAGTGGCATCCCAAAAGAAATAAAACGAAGTGATTTAACATATTGGAATAGGATAAGCTTTCTGTTAAATCCAGGTGTAGTCTCCCGTAATTTAGTGGTTTAGTAGAGATCAAAACCATTAACTTATAATCTGCAGCTTTAAGTGGAGGAAAAACAAAAACACCGTAGGCCAAAAACACAAATTTGTGAAAGAAAGTATTGGGGATTTTTGAATATATATTAAGTTAATATTTGATATATAGTTAGGATAAGTTTATGTTATGTATATGTCCTGTGAAAGGTTCGTACTAGGGTAAAATTCTGTTGATAACCTAAATATTTGTTTAGCGCACTTATTGTAAAAGAAAAGCGCCAAAAAACCCCTCAGAGAGCTCTTTTAGGGAGAATTAATAAATAAATACAAAAATTAGAGTAGGCTAGAAAATTGTTTAAAGGGCGATTTTTGTTATCTAGTGCGATCCTTAATTAATTAAGAAAAAAGAAAAACCTAAAAAGATTTGAGGGCGACGGCGAAACTGGGTATAATATCTGTCTCAGTTTAATAAATGTATGGGTGTTCTCTAAAAGTGTACTGTGAGGTGCTAGTGATTTTATTCAAATATTTTTCTTTTGTAATATAGCTTTTTTTTAATTAGTTATCAGTTAGATTATATTAGTTTTTGCTGATCGAAACTGAGTTGTGGTGAAGGGTTAAGGAACTCCCCGGTTAATGAGAGAAGAGAATAAAAGAGCTAGTTCGGGACTCCACAGACATCGCTGAGAAAAAGTATCGCAACAGCTGTAAATGGAAAATAGCCGAATTTGAAAAAACTTGTAAAAATTTTATTAAATAATTTAATCAAGCTTCAGGTCCAGAAAATAAATATACATGATTATTTTATCCGATATTTCAAAATCATTTATATATATTTTCTGGACCTAAAGCTTGAATAAATTATTTAATAAAATTTAATGAAAAAGTCGAATAAATCAGGATAATTTTATCTTGTGAAAATTAATAGAAGTAAATTTCGTATACTAATTTGTTAAATAATACGGTTACACAGTTTATATTCGTAGTTACTAGTATCCACCGTTATAAGTGGTAGAATCGATCAAATAATACTGATAAGATTCTTTAATTAAAAATAAGATTTGAATTTGAGCCAAACAATTTCAACTTAAACCCAAAACATTTCAACCATTTATGTATAAATATTATTTATTGCAAAATTATATTTTAATACTTAACTTAAAACGTAATGTAATTTAGTTATGTGTTGTAAACCTCTGTACATCATATGGGTTTCATAAAAAACTAACCTAAATAAATTCCCTTTCTGATTTTAGGTGTTGTGCCAATAAATAGCAGAGGGGAAAAGCAGCGAATGCATCTAAGAGATGGATTTTTAGCAGATCAGTTGGATCCTATATATGTTGCTTATAATATGTAAATAAAATAAAATATCGTATATATTTAAAAAGTATTTATATTGTTTATTATTGATTAGCAAAAGAAAAAAAGCGACTATTTTACGGTCCCATACAAAAATTATGCTATGTGTCAGAATAGAATAATACATAGTAAAAAATAAACAATTACGCTTTTGTAAGTACCCTAGAGGGAAAAAAACCTGTCACAGGATATGTCACGTGACTGCTTCCCAGGGACTAGCAACCGGTTCCAGTTCCGGAACTTAATATGGGATGCACCGGTAGCTTTTGCATGACATTGTCATTGGAGGGAGTCAATTGACATAATTAAGATACTCGGTGACAGGTTCTAGACCTAATCTTTACGTACTTGTCCTGTGGTCGTATCCTTAGTACCAGTTATGGTTTCTTAAAAATATATTTAATTAATGTAATCTATCACCATAAATAATAAAAAAATAGAAAAAAATACGTAGAATTTTTTGGAGTAAGGGATTTTTGTAAGCGCTTTTGTTCTAGTTTTGTGAAACGTCCCCATTTCGCCAGGCACGACTTAGAAACTTTTTGTATCATTCCTATTTTCACCAGTTATATCACAGGTACGTTCAGGGCAATTGGTACAACATTTCCTGTAGGGTACCTATATTTTTGCGATTGCCAATTATTTAACTTTAATGTAAGATGAAGTCAAACATATATATTTTGAACAATAAATGGTGTATGATAGTTATCCTCGAAGGCTGCTAGAAAGCTTGCACCATCTTTCATAGCCAATGTTATATCCGAAAAGTCTGAAAGCGCTTTCTTCAACTAAATTAAAATTACATTTATGCAATCTGAAAGCACTCCATGCTTTTTCAATAAAATATTGGAAATTGTTTACGCCTCATTTTGTACAACTTTGCCCTTCACTGTAATTGAGCGCTTGATTAAGCTCAACTACAAGAAGGGCTTGAGTTAGTGGCTGTTTAATTACTTCTCACTATGTTTTATATTCATTAACCCGATATCTAAGCTGAAAGTCAGACGATTCCTTTTCAAATTAATAATAAAGTGCGTTTTCATTAGTTCAACACAAAATTATTCTGGGACAAGATTTCTTCTAAGTGAACCCCCGCGCAAACATTTTGGTCCTTCGAGATGGCTATCAAGGATCTTGCCCAGGAAAACCCATTTTTCACCTATAAAGGACACTTCAACCCAGGTTATAAAAGGACAATTCAACCCAGGATACAAAAGATAAGTTGAAACGCAATAAATTAATAAAACAAGGTACTGTACAAATATAATTAACTATTAATAAATAAATACATATGTGCATTAAATCATTAAATTTCAAAATCTAATATAAAAATTATTATAAATTATTTGTACATACATACACGCATATGTAAGACCCTATACTTCGTGTATATACCTATATATAAATATATTTATATATACATACATATGTATATTTCCGTACTCAGCAATAATAATTTAAATACCGTTAATGGTCTTATAACCTTTTTCCTACAAATTGAAATTACTGATTTAAGAAACGATATCTACAAGTGGTTTTAACATTGAGTTACAAACTACTAACAGACATGTAAAAAATTACATTTGCAAATGGTCCAAATTAGCAATAAAGCATAAATTCCACACGACGCATTCTACGCGCTTGCGTTTCATAAGTTTTAAGCTTTTGACGCTTTAAAAACTGCAAGTTTCAGCTTAAAGCTGAAAGTCCACACCACGCATTCTACGTGCTTGCTTTTCGTGAGTTTTGAGCTTTTGACGCTTTAAAAACTGCAAGTTGCACACCATGCTTCATGCACGTTGTTGCTTATCAAATATCAGGAAAAGTTAGCAGACTTTTTGTTATCTTTTTTTAAGTTTTATGTTCTTTAAATTGTTCTAATTCGTATTTCATCAACTGCTTACAAAAATAGCTTTCAAATAATTAAATGTTCAATCTCAAAAAATTTTAGACTCGGAACTTTGCAGCACTACCTGATATGTTGTATACGACGCGTAAAAGTAGAATGTTGTTCATTTTTTACGCGTCACAAGTTTGCAATTTTTTGTAACTTACTTTATGAAAATACTCTTATTCAACTTTTTTGAGAGACGCGGATTCAATTGTACTTTGGTATATTTCCGATATTACTCAGTTTTTGCAAGTTTTCGTAATTTTCGAAAATATTTAAGATTTTTTAGATTTTCGACCAAGTTTTTAGTATTTTTCAGGTTTTAGCAATTTTTAATGTCACTGAAATCAATGTAGTCGGAATTGGATTTGAAAAGACGACAATCTAGATTTACAATCTGTTTTGAACATAAAGCCGATAACATTGAAATTCATCGAACAAATGGATTCGACTAAGATTCAAATCCTAATTTTTTCTTTACAATCAGAAAAGCAAATGTTCGAAATATTTAAAAAAAGAAACGTTCGGAGCATTCTCAAATGTAAAGATTTCTCTTACACGTAGCTAAATTTATTTACAAACGTTTATAAACGTTTATATCTATAACTCTGAGCATTACTATCTGTATCTGCTCTAAAGTATCGTTGGAGCATCTACAATATGTAACATATGTACATATCTTACATATAACGTCGTTTGTAACTATTTTCCTTATTCAAAATTTTTTGTTATCAAAATCAAATATCTATATTTTTCTTTTAAATAAAAACTCGCTACTATTTTTTCCAAATATTCCTAATTCCAAATTCCTAATTAAAGACCACACCTTCATTTTTGCTGGTATGTATTGTGTTAATATATATTTTAAGCGCTTATAACTCTCACTGAATCGATTTTAATAGAACCTATGTGCATACATTGCTCACATCCATAAACTTTTCAAGCCGCCTTTTTTCTCGGAGAATTTTTACCATAAAATTTATTTATTTCGAAGTTTTTACCCACTTTCCGGACTTTGCTACTTTTTTAGTGCTCAATTGCTTTTGTGAGTTTTAGAATTTTTTTTTGTATTATTTAGAGTTTTAGTTTTAAATTATTTTTGTGAATTATTCTTATATATTTTTTCGACCTTTTGTTTTTTAAATGAATCTAATTTATCTCGAGCTATACGTCAATTTTTTTATAAAAAACGTTTATAAAACGTTATTTTATTTTATGTAATAAAATTTTATAAACGTTTTTTATAAAAAATTTACCCATAGCTCGATATAAATTAGATTCAGGTACATATAAGTGAATTTTATAAATTTCTATTTTCAACAAAAGGTTATTAAAAAAGGGTTTCTTTGCTCAATGTTTGGTACATACATAAACGAGTACATTTAAGTATATTTATAGTAACAATAAATAAAAATCTACAATAGGGCACTCCACCTGACATGTCCACCAAAAAATACAACAAGAAAAATACCAAGAACCAAAGCATGACACGTAGAAAGCGTGGTGTGGACTTTCAGCTTAATTGTTCCAGTGAACACATACATATGTATGTATGTAATTTCTTTTCTTAACCTACATTAAAACAAAATTCTGTTAAATTAGCATAGTGGGTTTGAATCAAGTAAATTAATGAAGAAAATCACTATTGCTCTATTAATAAATCTTTAAAATTTTTAAAACAAAAAAAGCCAACCAAAATAAAAACTAAAAATAAAAGGAAAAATTCAACATTTATTCAAATATATTTCTATATATTACGAGGTTTACTAGTATTTACACACACATATATATCTCAAACATAAGTCGAAAAACCTTCGTCAGAGCCTATCATTAATATTAGTCAAGAATATATTTGGTTAAAAATAAAAGTATACATATATAAAACCATAATAAACCTTCTTTGGTTTTACTCTGCCTTAAGGTGTTTAGTTGGTTTGAGTAATTTTCTTAATTTCACAATACAATATGTCATTACTCGCAAGCTTTATTAGAGCATTGGATCGCGCAGTGGAGTTTCATTCTTATTGTTTTGATATTCCACAAGAGGACCACACTATTCACGCTCTTGAGATCCAAAAGGAAGAAATTCTTTATCTATGGACTGTACTACGCCTAGCGTACGATGCACTTATAGAACACCCCTCCTCGTGCGGTAAAGAAAATACTCTAGAAAGCATTAAGGGCAAATATTTTTCAGCCTACAATACCCATCTCAAAGGTTTGTCTAGAATAAGTGAACTCTTAGACTCAATAAGAAATCAGCCCTCTGTTTCATCATCAACAATGATATCCCGTATACATTTACCGCCTTGTGATATTGATGATTATTATGGCGACTACAGCGCTTGGCCATCTTTTAGGGATCAATTTTCAGGACTGTATGGTGCTTAAGAACGGCTAGCTCCTGTAGAAAAACTTTGTCATTTATTAAAAAAAAGGAGAAGCCCACGAAATAGTTCGTTCGTGCCCTTTTACAAACGCGGGCTTTGCCATGGCATGACAAAGTCTTTTAGATAGGTATGAGAACAAGAGAGTTCTCATTCATGCGCGTTTGAAAATTTTACTTAATTTAACTCCCATTTCCAAATATAATGGACTTTGTTTGAAAACCCTGCAACGCACTATCAATAATTGTATAGCGAACTTATCCTTGCTAGAGGTTAATACAAGGACGTAATCTTTGTATACGTTTGTTAAACCTGTCTATCAGATACTACCCTCAATTTACGGGAACAAACTTTGCGTAGTGGCTCACAATTACCAACGTGGCACGAAATGGATTCATTTTTAACCGCACGATTTCACACTCTGGAATCTGTGACCGATATTAGATCAACTGCAGATTCTTCAAAACTAGGCACAAAACATTTTAATAAATTTAATGATAAAATGTGCCAAGGGAAAAAAGTAAATACTTTTCATACCAATGTAAAGAAAGTAAAGGCTATCGAATGTAAGCTGTGTTCGGGTTTTCATCCCATTAGGTTGTGTCCAAAATTCTTTCAAATGTCCATAGATGAACGGTTTTCAACTGTTCGAAACCAAAAACGGTGCACGAACTGTTTAGCAACCTGACAAGACTTTAAACAATGTTCTCTTTAAGCAAACAAAAGCATCATTCCCTCTTACACCGTAATAATATAGTCTACATATGTTGATACTTTTCCAAGTCGAATGTCGTAGTAAGGGAACCCCAGCCTACACTATCGCTTAACGATCATTGCACAACAGCCGCAGCTAGTATGCGCTCTCTTCAAACATATTCCACCCATTTACAGTCCGCTAAATACTTTTCCATTCTTCTTGGTATGGCATTAGTCGACTTATGCATAGGTGGCACTCGATCAACTGTTCAAGCATTGATAGATACCGCGTCAGAAGCTTCCTTTATTTCAAAGGCACTACAATACAAATTTTCCTTTGTTCTACGTTTACTTCAACCGAAATCTTAGGACTTAATGGTGCCCGGGCTGCAACTGCTGATCGAGTATCTACTGTCACTATTGCATCCCCCAACACAAAATGTTTGAAACGCAAATCAATGTACTAGTTATGCCAAAATTAACAGGCCAATTACCATATCATTCGTTGGCCTCCTTTATTCAATCAGGTTTTTCGGACCTGCAAATGGCTGACATGAATCTCCATAAAAGAACCATGTTGATATATTGTTAGGTGGAGATATATATCCCCAAATCCTTCAAGAAGGTGTCCGGTGGAACAAAGATCTTGTAGTCCAAAATATGATATATGGTTGGATTATCACCGGCAAAATTTCCCGTCTGTCTCGTTGCCAACTATATCTTCACTTTATGCAGAAATTACTCTTGATAAACAAGTTGGGTTTTTTTGGGAATTAGAAGAAATTCCTGATAAATATCGGATGTCAGCTGACGACGAGTATTGTGAGGAACTATTCAAAACTACTACATATCGGATTGAGTCAGGTCGTTATATTGTTTCCCTTCCATTTCGAAAAGATTTTCCCCAGACTTATGCTTTGACTTTCTCGCGATCTTATTTTTCGTCAGTATTGCCGAAATGAAGATAGCCTAAGTAGACTTCCTGAGAAAAAGCTAAAATATGATGAGGTTATCAGAGAATACTTAAGTTTAAATCATATGATATCTAGCCCAGCGCCTGTAGAGTCTAATGAAATTTCCTCTTTCTATTTGCCTCACCATGCAATTCTCAAGCCAGACGTACCACAACGAAGCTTCGCGTAGCCTTTAACGCTTCTCACAATGGATTATGTCTTAACGACGTCCTTTATCCAGGGCCTGTACTTCAAGCCGACTTAACTATTCTCATGCTTAGATGGCGTCTTTTTAAATATGTATTTAGTGCCGCCATAGAAAAAATGTACAGGCAGATTCTCGTCGATCCCAAACACACCCCGTATCAACGAATTATATTTCGATCAGAACCCCAAGAATCTCCCCGTGATTATGAGCTGCAGACAGTTACTTTCGGTGTAAACTGTGCGCGCTACTTAGCAATAAGGACAATGCTTTAACTAGCTAATGATATTCTCAGAAATTATATGTATGTTGATGACATACTTTATGGCGCTTCCAGCCTCACCCATGCAGTCGAGACCCGAAATCAGCTCACGGAGGTTCTTAGCTCCGCTGGATTTTCTCTCACAAAGTCACAAAGCTTTTCTTCAAGAGCTACCCCCGAGCATTTATTAAACGAAAATTTCTTAAAACTCTCAGAGTCCAGTAATACTAAAACTCTCGGCCTGAGATGGAATGCTGCGCGCGATGTTTTCTATTTCAACCCTCAAACCTTTCCTGATCGACATAGTGTTAACAAGCGAGCGGTTTTATCCGAAATAGCTAAACTTTTCGACCCGGCCGGCTAGCTTGCTCCAAAGGTTATTGTTGCTAAAATCATTATGCAACACATTTTAGAGATAAAACGAATTGGGATGAAGCTCTTACCCCAACCACTCTTCACCAGTGGCACTCATTCCTTGCTGATTATTCATACACAAATCAATTGAAATCCCCCGCTTTGTAAACTTTGACTCTGGCTACCTCATTGAACTTAACGGTTCTTGTGACGCTTCAGAAAAGGCATACGCAGCAACACTATACTTGCGCGAATTAAAGTTTTACACTTTCTTTTGAATTAAAAAAATATATTTTTTAACTCCGTTGAGTTATTCTTAGTTCTTATGCTAATAATAAACTGCCTTACAATTTTGAAATATCTTTCTTAAATACTAAAAAAATACATGTCTTTGTTTCTTACATTTAAGTATTAGAATAACACATATCTTTGTTTCTTATATTTAGGTATTAGAATAAACATATCTTTGTTTCTTATATTTAGGTATTAGAACAGTGACGGCCAACTGTTGTTGAAACGACGAAGTTTGGTCGGGTTTCGCACACACACAGCACGAACGTTTACGAAACAAAAAAATAAATAGATAGGAAAAAACAAAAAAATTCACTCAGTTGCATACCAGCATCAACAAAGTCAGGTTGTCGTCGCTTTGTTTGATAATTTATGATTAAATTTTATGAAATAGGTACACTGGTAAAATATTCAAACAGCACATTAAAATACAACTTATATATATAAAATTTTTTAAAAATTATATAAATTTAATATATTAAATAAATAAATGCAATGGGTTGTTAATATTTATAACAACCCAGTGACATGTTCAATGGAAAATGTACCATTAAATATTTAACAAGAACTGGTCAATATGAGAAACGATTTATCGTTACCATTGGAAACTGGTATTCCATTTTGGAAAAATATTATTCCCAAAAAATATGGTGCCAGTAGGGATCTTATATTGAATCTTATTTCAATGTTTTCGACAACATATATATGCGAGGCAACATTTTCGTCGTTGTCTCAAATTAAAAGCAAATATCGAAATAAATTGTCTGACAAGCATGTAGAAACTTTGCTCAAAATTAAATGTTACAACAAAGAAATTGACATAGATAAATTAATTGAGTTTCATAATTTAAACACTTAAACACGATTTGAATTGAATTTACGTATATGTATTATTTTTATTAAATCTTTCATTACTTAATTTTAATACACATAACCTCTGAAAACCAATTAATTATAATATTTTTAAACTTATTTTTAAGATAACATACTATGTGAAAAGAAATCCAACAACGCAAACAAAAGAAAACAAATGCATTTCTCCATGTGTATATTTACCAATACACTCTCACTTTTGTTAAACACAACTAAACATTCTCATTTCTCTTTTTGGCCGTCACTGTATTAGAATAAACATATCTTTGTTTTTTTAGATAACTTCTTTGTTAGTCAAACAAGGTTGAACATGGTTTATTTCTTATCTTACAATTTTGTAATGTTATTATATTTTAGAGAAAGTATTTTTGAAAATATTTACAATCCATAAAATTAAGAACAATGCAATGTTTGTATTTTATTATCTTTTAGAAAAAGTGTTTTTTGTATTGGGTTAAACGAGAGCGTCCCGATCTCTATTAATTCTTTCAACTTGTTGGTTATAATAAATTCCTAAATTTTGTTCTGCTTGTTTTCTTTTATATATTAGTACATACTTAAATATTTTGAGTCCTATGTAAATTGTACTGAGTATTATAATTATGAAAATTAATGTATAAAAATTGAACGTATAGGATGTTCTTCATATGGTATGATTAATTTTTTTAGTGAGTCAATATTATTAAATGCGTTGTTACGGTCCAACATTAATATTTTCATGATCTCAAAATCCTCATCATGCTTTTTATGAATTGCTTCTATAAGTCTGTCATGTATATTCCTATAAGTATTATTGTCTATCCTAACTTCGTCAGTATACTTTACTAATGTTATGCCCGTAGTTGTGATATTGTCAACTTGATGAGTGCCATCCAATAATATGGATCCTTCGTCAATTTTAATTAAGTTCTGGTTATATTCCTGAATAACTATGCATTTACTATTCCTATTGTTGAGAAGTGGAAGTATGCATGTGTCCGTTTCGTTGTTTGTCCTGCAAATATTTTTTCCTAGGAAGTTCTTGCAATGGTCTACCCTGACGTAGTCTTTGTTGCATTGGGCAATTTGATCGTCCGTTTGAATTTTTCCGTGCCTAAAGCTTATGGGAGTGACTTTAAAAAGTTTACAGTTTTTAATTATTACAGTATTTAATATGGGATATTTATAGATAGTTATAAATAAGTTTCCAGTTCCAACTACGTGTATATCTGCGTATTCTAAAATATTTATTATAGGTGCTGAAGTCAATTCGTGTTCTATTATTTCCTTTATATCTTCCAAATTTAAAGATTCAGTTAAATATTCGTTATTCTTTGCAGCGTTAATTGTCTTAACAAGTAGTAGGAGTTGATCATGTACTTGTTGGATGATGAGTTGGTTTTCTAATTTCTGGCCTTGTAATGCTTAACTTTTCAAACTTCGAGTTTACTAGACGTTGTTTTTCATTATTTTTTATTAATTCATTTATTTTTACCTCTAATTTGATGAAATCATCATGGTCTGGATTTCCTGTTATAAATTTCAATGCTAACCCAAGAAAGTTTAGGGATCTCGTGTATCGTTTATGTTCGTTTAGTTGTGTTGCTAATATTTCGATTTTCTTTATCCAGATTGTTTCCTGGGTAGTGGGCTTATATTCTTCCGTTACGATTTGTCTGTATGGCGTGAGAATTTTTGTCAGGTTAGTGACGTGAAAAAAATACGAATGTTCATCATATAAAAACAACGTCATCAGTCCTGGTTAGGACATATTTGTGGTTTTCCAGATTCTCTATTTTTATGTCTGCCTTGGTTTTTGACATGACCACTGCGAGTAACATCAGGTAATGGATCAATTCTTGTGGATTGTATAATTCTTTATGTTGTCTTTATGAACAATTACTCCCCTCGTAGTTAAGACAGTGTCCTCACGGTCTTCTTTTACAATGTATTTGATGTATCTTGCGTCGTTCTTTTTTCCTAATCCTTTTATTTTCACTAAAATTTGTTCATTTGCAGAGAAAGTTCGGTGTCTTGTGCCTTGATTAAGTCTTCGTAGCGTTTTTTCCGATGCTTGCTTTAATTTTTCACATATGCCACTTTTTTCGTATTTTATGTTATTAAACAATATGTCTTTGGGTTTGAAACCAGTTACTGTATGAATTGTATTGTTTATTTCCCGTACCGTTTTATAAATTTCATCTGCTATCGTTATCTCGTTTTGTATTTTAAAAATCCTGGCTAGTTCCGATATTGTACTATGAGCTCTTTCAACTTGTCCGTGCGATGTTGATCTATATACTGGTGTTTTAATTTTTGTAATACCATATCTTGTACACATCATTTCTACTGCTGCTGTATTGAGACATTTTTCATTATCTGTCATTCGTCGTGTGGAGTTCGGGTAATTGTTTGTAAGCAATTCTTAAATTTTATTATTCATATTTTCTCTCGAATCAAGTTCTCTCAGAGTTATATACTTTGAAAATTTATCAATGGCAACTAAAAATGTTTTTCCTTCGTTGAAATAAATGTCCATATGTATATATTCGCCTGGCTCTGTTGGTATGTCTGAATCTTTCAATGGTTCTCTTGTCGGGTTTCTTTCGTATCTACCAAAAAGACATGGGCTGCATTTTTTATTGTATGCTTTACAATGCTGTTCAATTTTTGGCCAGTAGTGTGTTTCGAGTATTTCTCTTATATTATTTTTATAACCTCGGTGGGCTCTTTCGTTAACTTTTTTTACTATTTCAATCTGTTTATCAGTATCTTGAATATCAAATAGTCATTAAATGTGTTCCTTATAATTGTTCCAAATTTAAACATATTTTTCATTGTAAAGGGTGTTTTTTATTGAGGTATAGAACTTTAAGTTGGCATCACTTTTTTAACTGGCGGCCATTTTGTCAGCTGTCAAGTGATTAATATTTAGTTTGGTTTGCCATTTCATCATGAACAGGTTGACAAAAGAACAACGCTTGCAAATCGTGCAAATTTATTTCGAAAATAATGGTTCAGTTCGCGAAGTTTACCGCAAGCTCCGTCCATTTATGGTCGACATAATCGTCCATCAGAGCAATTAATTCGGTTAACCATGGATCGTTTTCGCACTACGTTTACTCTATGTGATAATACGCATCCGCAGAGACGTCGAACAGTGCGCACCGAAGAAACAATTGCCGCTGTAGAGCAAAGTGTTGAAGAGGACCCGAATGAATCGATTCGCCACCGTGCACAGCAATTGGAGCTTTGTCCATCAACAAAAAAAAAATTGAAAATTGGACCTGTAGAATTGGCTTTATTCGAGCCAGCCGCGGCGGCCACATGCCCGAAATCATATTTAAACATTAATGGCATAAAATTATCCTTCCAATAAATCCAAATTAATGGACATTAAAACGATTTTCTTGTGTTTTATTTCAATTCGAAGTTCTATACTTCAATAAAAAACACCCTTTAGTATGAATGGCAGTAGTTTTTTGTGGTTGTAAAACCTTTTTTAATTCTTTTATCAATTCTTGTTCGTTTGTAAAATTTATTGTATGTCTAATCCTATTTGGAAAAATTGTACGTGTTCGTGTTTCTTTTAGTATTTGGTACCAAATACTAAACTATGTGAGCTTTCAGCAGAATGTACAGTGTCTATAGATGAGGCATTAATCTGTTGTCTTGATAATGCATCAGCTACTACATTTTGGTGTCCTGGTTTGTATACTAATTTTGCTACAAAATCTTCAATTATTGATTTCCAACGTTTCAATTTCGGATTTGGGTTTTTTTCAGATATAGCGTGTGTTAAGGATTGGTGATCTGTATAAATGGTGAGGTCTGTTGTGCCATAAATATAATTTCTCAGTTTTTGTAGTGCCCAAATTATCGCTAGTAACTCTTTTTCGTTGGTGCTGTAATATTCTTCAGTTTTGCTCAATGTTCTGCTGAGGAAAAAAATTGGTTTCTTCATTTGACTAAGTACGGCTCCAATAGCTATGTTAGATGCATCAGTAGTCAGTTCAAATGGCTTATCGTAGTTAGGTTGAAAAATTTCAACTTGTTCTTTTAAACATTTTTTTAGTTTGTTAAATGTTCTATGGCAGCTTCATCTAAATGTATTTTTGTTGTAGCACTTTTGTTATTTCCAATTTTTCCATTATCTCCTCGTAAATGAACTGTAAGGGGCTTAGCTATGCAAGCATATCCTTGTATAAATTTTCTATAATAACCTGTCATACCCAAAAAACCTCTCAAGTCTTTGAGTATTTGGGGTAAAGGATATTTATCTATTGTTTTAACCTTTTCTGGATTCGTAGCTATTTTATTATGCTTAATGGCGTGACCCAAGTATTCGACCTCTGTTTGGAAAAACTTGGATTTTTCACTGGATACCCTGAGTGTTTCCTGATTTAAAGCATTAAATATGATTTGAATGTGTTCCATATGTTCTTCTGGTGTTGAAGAGTACATCATCAATGTAGACATAAGCAAACTTCCCGATATATTCTCTTAGGATATCATCGACACATCTTTGGAATATTGAAGGGGCGTTTTTTAGTCCGAATGGCATACGCACAAATTCGTACTTGCCAGGGAGCAACATCGGTAAAAGAGAGGTACTACCCGGTATCACCTGCGGTACAAGAACTTATATATGCCGAAGTTGACCAAATGCTTAAACTAGGCGTAATAGAGGAGAGCCTGAGTCCCTGGAGTAATCGATGCACGCTGGTGAGAAAACCTGGAAAAAATCGCCTCTCTCTGGACGCAAGAAAACTCAACGAAAGAACGATAAAGGACGCCTACCCCATACAAAATATTGAGGCGATACTGAGCAGTTTAGACGAGACCTACTATATAAGCAGTGTAGATTTAAAGTTTGCATTTCGGCAAATTCCACTGGAGGAAAAATCTAGAATGTACACAGCCTTTACCGTACCAGGACGCCCATTATACCAATATGCTGTAATGCCATTCGGTTTGTGTAATGCGGCCCAAAGACTGTGTAGGCTCATGGATAAAGTAATCCCACAAGAGCTCAAGTCCAACGTATTTGTCTACTTAGATGACTTGCTGGTCATCTCAGCTGATTTTGAAAACCACTTAATCTTATTGAAAAAAGTACCGGAATGTTTCACAAAAGCAAATTTAACGATAGGTCTCACGAAATCAAAATTTTGCTTTAAAGAATTGAGGTATCTAGGCTTCATTGTAGGAGGAGGTGTTATGCGAACCGATCCACAGAAAATAGAAGCCATAAAATGAATTCCAATTCCAAAATCAGTAAGAGAAGTTCGTAGTTTTCTCAGTACCGCAGGATGGTATGGGCGATTTATACAAAATTTTTCGTCAATTACCGTACCACTCACAGATCTGATCAAAAAAGGAGCTAAATTCAAATTAACCGATGAAGCAACCAATAGTTTCAAAAAACTTAAGCAAGCATTGACGTCAGCTCCGGTATTGGTCCATCCAGACTTCAAAAAACGATTTTATATCCAGTGTGACGCATCTACTTATGGTGTAGGAGCTGTACTCTTTCAAAAAGATGAAAGTAATAATGAAAGACCAATCGCATTCTTCTCCATGAAATTAAATGCGGCACAAAAGAACTATAGTGTAACGGAAAAAGAATGTCTAGCCGCCGTACTAGCTATCAAAAGATTCCGTCCTTACATCGAGTTAATGACTTTCACTGTTATAACCGACTATGCCAGTTTGAAATGGCTTATGTCTTTAAAGGCGTTAAGCGGTAGACTAGCCCGATGGTCTCTTCAATTGCAGGGCTATGCTTTTGATATAGAACATCGCAAGGGCTCAGAGAACGTCATAGCCGATACGCTATCACGAATGGTAGAAGAACTCTATCTTACCCCAGAAGAATTAGTAGAATTTGAAACAATAGAATTTGAGTCGGAGGAATATAGGGACTTAAGAGAAACAATTAAACAAAATTTAGACAAATTACCAGATTTAAAAATAGAAAATGAATTAGTATTTAAGAAACAAAGCCAGGTGTCAGATTCAGATATTACTGAGGAATTAAAGTGGAAGTTATGGGTTCCGAACTCGTTAACCCATGAGTTGATCAGGCTCGCTCATGAACCATTAGAGAAAGCTCATGAGGGTATAAGAAAAACACTGCAGAGACTACGAACAAAGTTTTATTGACCCAACATGATAGTGCAAGTCAAAAACTTTATTAATAATTGCGACATATGTAAAGAATACAAATCTGTTAATGTTAGGTTAGCACCAACGATAGGAGACGAAGTGATAACAGATAGGCCGTTCCAGAAAATATATATGGATTTCCTTGGCAAGTATCCATGATCTAAAACCGGAATTGCATACATATTTATTGTAGTGGATCATTTTACTAAGTTCCTTTTTATTAAGGCAATGCGAGAAGCCACAGCTCACAACGTAGTTAAATTTTTAGTAGAACAAGTATTTCACAACTTTGGTGTACCGGAAACGATACATTCGGACAATGGTCAACAATTCTTATCAAAAGAATTTGGAAAAATGGTGAAAGATTATAAGATAAGCCATATGCGAACTGCAGTGCATTCCCCACAATCGAATACAGCTGAGCGAGTGAATCAAAGTATTCCATCTGCAATTAGAATTTATCTGGAAAATGACCATAGAGAATGGGACTTGAACCTACCGGCAATCGAATTGGCCTTGAGAAATTCTGTTCATTCAGCGACAGGACATAATATGTTCACCTCAGGGACAGACTACAAGTTGGCGAAGAAGTTAAAAGCGTTAGATGATAGCGAAATAAATTTCTTGGAAGATAAGGATAGATTGCGATTGATAAGGGAAACATTAAAAGAGAACATGCATAAGCAGTATGAGAAAAGTTCTATTAGATACGATAAGGGCGCGCGCATAACTCGTTTCGTTCCAGGTCAGGAGGTATTCAAAAGAAACTTTGTATTGAGCAATTTCAGCAAGGGCATAAATGCGAAATTCTGTAAGAAATTTTCTAAGTGTAGGATATTAAGGGTACTGGGCAATAACATGTATGAAGTAGAGACACGAAATGGTTTACCAATAGGGGTCTATCATGCGAAAGATATCCGACAGTAGACTTAGTGTAAGGCGGGAGCAATAAGCTTGAGTAGATAGGTGGGGTGTGCAATATTAGAATAGTTAGTTTTACTTACTGGTGCAATATTTAGTTATAGTATTAGTGAGTAGGATGTGTACGTCTATTATTGGAAATCATTCTCCTAATTATACACTTTTGTAATTTGTCCACTTCGAGTCTGCTGTGATATTTTCTGCTGTGATAATTATTTTATACTAATACCTGAAAGAAATAGATATCTATTAGAAAGTTACAAATACATATATTCTTCAAAGTAGTTAGATATACAAAGAATCAAATTTCAGTAGACTTATTGAAAGCCCGGCTAACTCCCGAATTGATAGTGAATCGTAGGTGTAGCCTACGTTGAGCGCCTCTTAGAATAGACAGACTCTAAGGAGTAACAAGAAATTTATACTGGTTGACGTCTTGTAGGATATAGCACCCGTCACACTGTTGTTTCGACCAGAAACTTTGAAACAACAGAGTTTTGTTGAGGGTGGCTACCGAGGATTGCTGGTGGTAAGAGTTCTGTGGGATTCGGAGACAGAACCTATGTAAAACTAAATAAAATCACCTAATAATTACGATGATGCATATTTATAGTCAAAATAATAAATATGTAATAAAATTGGTTACTGTCATCGATGTCTTCAACTCCATGTACCACCTTATTGCGGTTAGTAGCTTTTTGTTGGTACATACATAAATGTATAGTGACGTATGCTTGTACATATGTGACTAGATGTAGGATTTTGGCAGAAATAATTGGTTGTATGGCTGAAGGTGATCGTATTTATTATATTAAATGCTAAATAATGTATGTGGTGGCAAACAGTATGTTGAAGATTTTCGTTGTTATTTTGTTGCTATAGTTTGTAAGATTTTTATTTATTATTGGTATCGTTTGGTGGTCGTGTAAATTAATTTGCCGTCTTGAATCGTGATCTGTTAGCTGGTGAGTGACATGTAATTTTGATATACACTGGAAGTCTATGTTGTAATAATATGTATTGAGTGCCTACGATTGTATTAAATAGTAGGGAAGGAGTAGCCAGATCGCTAAGTATTGTAACTAGTGCTAAAAACTAAGAGAAAGTGATGCCCTTGCAATCCTTTTAAAGGGATATTATAAGATAATATGAATTCCAAGGTCAAAGGAGAGTGGACAATGACATATACAGACATGCAAGGGGATAGTGATTGTTGTGGTCGTTTTATCCGTACTTGTTTTTATTACTAGTCTTTGTTGTTATAGATTGTGCGCGAAGCTTTTTTGTTTTAGGTTTTATGTTTGCACAAATAAAGTAGAAAGTAGTCTGAAAGTGGCCGACATAAAGTCCAGATCGAGTAGTGGTTAAAATAAAAAAAGGAAGTAAATAGTTTGCTAGTTTCAATTAAATTGATATAAAAAAAGTGAAGTAAATTTATAGATATACATACATAGATTGCAGTAAGTGAAAATAAATTTGTGCAAACTAATGTTTTTCGTGGTAATGAGTTTTTGGTTTTTTGTATAAAATTAGATAATATAATATTCAAAGGCTACTTACTATTCTTTAAACTACTAAACCGCTAAACTGAGGAGACAGAAAATTTCTGAAAAGGGTACATAGGAAAATAAGTTGTCCGGGAGGAAGGTATGAGCCGGAAGATAGATTCCTCTGTTTCCGGTAAAATAAAACATCAAGAAAGTGAAAAACAAGGTAAACGGTTTTTATTTCATTAGCTTTTCCTTTATTAATAAAGTAGCATCCCAAAAGAAATAAAACGAAGTGATTTAACATATTGGAATAGGACAAGCTTTCTGTTAAATCCAGGTGTAGTCTCCCGTAATTTAACTTATAATCTACAGCTTTAAGTGGAGGAAAAACAAAAACACCGTAGTTCAAAAACACAAATTTGTGAAAGAAAGTATTAGGGATTTTTTCGGTTTTCGGTTCGGGTTCGGTTTTGCTTAAAGTGAAGTCGTGGTGGGGGGTTCGGTTTTGCTTAAAGTGAAGTCGTGGTGGGGGGTTCGGTTTTGCTTAAAGTGAAGTCGTGGTGGATGTTATTTTTGTTGAAGTGAAGTCGTAACATTTAATGTGTTCGTTAGAGGGTTAATACAATATGAATTAAACTACATTAGGGCGGTTTACGAAAGTCTGTGATTTTTTTGCTAGTATTTAATAAATAAAATTCATTTACTGCGGTATATATTAATCTCCCTAATACTATTTGTTATCAGTATAAAATGTTAACCACATTATTTAATTAAGTGTAGTGGTAATAAAATGAAATCAAATTAATAAAATATATTCATTGTTGTACTAAACTCTAAGGTGTGATTATACTTTTAGTTATTTATTCACAAAAAAAAATTAATAAAATAAATCAAATTAAAATAGGTGGCAACTTTATTTGTGATATCTGTGGAAAAGTGTACAGCCGCAACTTTTCATTAAATAGACATATCAGGATGCATCATCATCAAGGTTATTCATTAAGGTGTACGACTTGCAACATTAATTTTTCAAGTAAGCAAGATTATCTTAAACATATCCACTTAATAGAGCATCAAAATAATCAAAAGAAAGAAATTATACACTGTAAGGAGTGTAAAGAAGATGTAGTAAGGAAACTGTGGATATATCATCAACGCACAAACAAACATAAAGATAATTGTTTAAAAATTGTTGATGAAATCAATAATATAAAGTGTTTAGATGCTTGTTTCAAAAACCGTATTACTACATTTCGGTTTAAAAACAACAATATGGATAATCTAAATCCCGAATTGTTTTTCAATAACATAAAGGATAATGTAGCATGTGTTTTGAAAGATCATCTACAAAAACATACAAGTTTAAAATTTAATTTCGAATTACTCTGTGAATATATGAAGATGAAAGACAATGAAGAACCCATAATTACTATAATTCTACATCAAACAAAAATGTATATTTTGTCTTTAACTAACCATATGAATGATATTGAAAGATTTTATGCAAATAAATGTGAAATAATTATGCAAAAAATGGATGAGTTCCAAGAACGTGATAGTGGTTTTGCGTTAACAAAAATTAATCACCTTGATGTTAATATTAATAAATATGCATGTATAAAGGTTCACAGTATATTTCTTTACCAACATACATATCAAAAAAAAAGCTTGTGTTAATATACAAAACAATGACGTATACTGTTTTAAGTGGGCTATAATATCAGCGCTATATCCAATAGAAAATAATAGTGTAATTTGTTCTTCGTATAACATAACCAACATTCAAGATGATATTATAGTCCTGGAAAATAATATATTATTAAATTTTAAAAATTTAAATTTCCCGCTATCTGTCAACAAAATACAGCAGTTTGAAGACAACAACCCGGGAATAAGCATAAATGTCTTTGGTCTGGAAAGATCTTTTGAAAAGAAGAAGAAAACATCTATACTTGAAAAAGATACGTATTTAGAAGTTTATAATGTTGTGGGACCATATTATTTCTCTCAAGAAGAAAAAAGTAAACATATAAATTTATTATTGATGGAAGATGAAGAACGATTCCATTATGTCTGGATAAAAAATATATCAAGGTATGTTTATCGTTATTTAAATTTATACTCAAAGTGAAATTAAACTAATTAAAAAAATTTTTCCTTTTATATTTCTTTAATTATAGATTATTAAGAATTCAATTTACAAAACATAAAAATAAGGTGTATATTTGTAATACATGCCTCATACACTTTTACAAAGAATCATCTTTAAAGAAACATAAGGAGGAATGCAACAAAATTGTAACTATAATGCCAACCGATAAAAATTCTATACTTAGATTTAAGAATCATAAAAACCAACTAGATGTTCCGTTTGTAGTTTATGCAGATTTCGAATGTATTCTGGAATCAGTTGATATTCAAAACTCAGCTAATATTAATTCAGTACAAAAGCATATTCCATTTGCATTTAGTTATTATATTAAATGTTCCTATAATTCTAGTTTAGATATACATAGAATTTATAGTGGTGAAAATGCATCAACACATTTTTTTAAAAGTTTAGTTTATACAACAAAAAAGACAAGATGAAGGTATGAATTGTCATATATGCGGTGAAATCATATCTATTGGAGATAAAGTAACTGACCATTGTCATCTAACAGGTGATTATAGAGGTCCTGCACATAATATATGTAACTTAGAGTATCAAATTGGAAATTTTATCCCTATATTTTTTCACAACCTTTCGGCATATGATTGTCATTTATTTATAAGAGAACTTTCATCAGTAGCAGGTGATATAAAAATCATTTCTTTAAATAAGGAATTATATGTATCCGTATCGAAGAGAATTAGGGTGAGTGAAAAAGATACTATTGAGCTACGTTTTCTCGATTCATATCGTTTTATAGCATCAAGTTTAGATCAACTTGCAGGTTTCTTGTCTGATGATGATTTGAAAACTATAAAATCGGTTTGTTTAAATGATAATGAATTTGATTTAATGAAACGTAAAGGTGTCTTTCCCTATGATTATTTGGATTCAAAGAATCGTCTCATGGAAACACAATTACCACCTCGTTCTCTCTTCTTTAATAAACTAACTGATGAAGCGTGTAGTGAAGATAATTATAAACATGCTGAAAAGGTATGGAATACATTTAGATGTACGACTCTCTTGGACTATTTACTATTATACTTGAAAGTAGATGTTTTATTACTATGTGATGTTTTTGAAAATTTCCGTAAAGTTTGCAAAAACATTTATAATTTAGATCCATGCCAATATTATACTGTTCCTGGATTATCTTGGGATGCAATGTTGAAAAAAACAAGAATAGAGTTAGAACTATTAACTGACATTAACATGTATAATTTTGTTACACGTGGTATTAGGGGAGGAATTGTTCAATGTTGTAAACGACATTCTGTAGCTAACAATAAATATGTAAGTGATTATGATTCTACTAAAGAATCGAATTATCTTATTTATTTAGATGTAAACAATTTATACGGTTATGTCATGTCGCAGTACCTTCCTTATAAAAATTTTGAATGGGTTGAAAACATTGAAAATTTTAATGCTGTGGAAGATGATTCACCATTAGGGTATATATTGGAAGTGGATTTAGAATATCCATCCACCATACACGATCATCACAATGATTTCCCATTTTGTGCAGAAAATAAAAAAAATGAACATATGAAACAGTCTAAATTAATAACGGATTTAAATGATAAAACAAAATATGTAATACACTATAGAAATCTTAAACAATGTATTAAACATGGTCTTATTCTAAAGAAAATTCATAGAATTCTTAAATTCAATCAGTCGGATTGGTTGAAAAGGTATATTGATTTAAATAATGATCATAGAACCAATGCCGAAAATGAATTTGAAAAAAATTTTTTTAAACTTTTAAATAATGCGGTATACGGTAAAACAATGGAAAATGTAGCTAAGAGAAAAGATGTTAAAATAGTTTGTTCATGGGAGAGTAGAGGTAAGAGGTTGGGAGCTAGAGCTCTTATAGCTAAGCCAAATTTCCATAGTTTACTTAAGATTCAAGAAGAAATGATTGTCATTGAAATGAGTCGAGTGCGAACGGAATATAATAAACCAATTTATATTGGGTTTTCTGTTCTAGAATTATCTAAGTTGAAAATGTATAATTTCCATTATGAATACATGAAACCTAAATATCAGGAAAATATTTATCTGAATTATATGGATACTGATTCCTTTGTTTACGATATTAAGACATATGATCTATATAAGGATATTCTAGATGATATCATCTTACAGTTTGATACGTCTGCTTATCCGAAAGATAATGTTTTTAATATACCCTTGTTAAACAAAAAGGTTTTAGGAATGATGAAGGATGAATGTAATGGTAAAATAATTAAAGAGTTCATTGGTTTACGCGCTAAAATGTATTCCTTTAAAATTGATGAAGAGGAAAAAGAAATTAAAAAAATTAAAGGAGTTAAAAAATGCGTAACCAATAGACTAACGATTAATGACTTTAGAAAATGTTTATTTGAAAAAAAATGTACTATGATTCTATGTATGTATTTAGATCCAAGATTCATGAAATATATACTCAACACATTAGTAAATTAGCATTAAGTTATTTAGATGATAAGCGATTTATTAGAGATAATAGTATTAATACATATGCATGGGGACATTATGCAATAAATAGTCAACAACCATCATCATCATCATCATATCCCAATGAAAATGTATTAACATCATCTTCAAGTGATAATATTGTACAATAGTATTAAGTGATTTTAGATTATAAGTGAATATATATAACGTGAAAAAACAATAAATAAATAAATAAAGAATATCATTAAAATATTTTAGTTTGTTTTTATTTTAAACTATAGTTATCTATTGAATAGGAATTTTAAACACAAGTAACCACAATTTGTTTTTGTGTGAATAAAATTTAATCGTGCTTGTTCTTAACCTTACTCAACTAAGTTGATATAAAATTTAATCGTTTAGAAATAAAAAAAAAATCAAAACAAAACTTTTTTATATATTATTTTATTTTTTTGAGAATTTTATAATATAATAAAAATAAATCTCATATTGAAGTATATATAATATTATTGAAGTTCATCTTTATTGATCCAAGAATTATGTTGATTGGAAAATCCCAACCATTTTACGTACGCCTGGTGCCCCTTAGTTTTAATAACATTTTCAATCAAGTATGTATTTGGAAAATGTGTCTTTAATAGTTCATGTTCATAGAATCCACCAACAATCGGATTCCTTTGATAGTCTTCCAATAAATAAGTAATGGGGTTTGTGTTCTGTAAAGTACGAATTTTAAAAATTTCAGTTGTCCAGTTTGGAGTATATCCTTTTGAAAAAATATGTTTATATTTGCTAATTCGAACGTGATCTCCAACTTTTAGTTTACCAAATTTATATATTTTGGGATGATTATAGACTTGTTTTAGTATAGAACTTTCATTTTCTGTGTTAACAGACTTTGGTGTCATTCCAATTGTTCTATGCTTTTTATTATTATATTGATTAATTAAATCCTTGCATATATGTATCCATTGATAATTTCCTTGTAGACTAAAATTTTTCCACATCATTCCTTTTAGAGTTCTATTAAATCGTTCTACAATAGACGCTTTCATGATACTATATGTAGAATAGTGGTTGATATTATGTTTTATCATCAAGTTTTGAAATATTTTATTATAGAACTCTTTACCATTATCTGTTTGCAAGTTTTTTGGAATTCTCTTTAGCGAAAAAATAGATTGCATAGCATTGGTTATATCTTCACTACTTTTAGATTTTACGGGTACAGCCCAAGCAAACTTTGAAAATGTATCTATAACTGTTAAAATAAATCTATAGCCTTTGTTATATTTTGAGTAAACGCCCATTTCAACAAGATCTGCTTGCCAAAGATCATCAATTCCCTTGATCACCACTCGACGTCGAATGAAATTTCTACGTGCTTGCTTATGAAGCTCCTGAACCACTTCTTGTCGCTCCATTTCTAACATCTATCTTAGATTACATCAATTTAAATGCTGCTGATATTGAATTTAAATCAAAAACGATTTATATATCTATGTTTAAACGGTTTGTAATGAGCTTCGTTTTTCATTTAGACGTTCTTCAACTGAATCAATTTTGTAATTAAATAATGATCTCATTTCTTTTAGTGATTGATTGAGATTATTTAGTATTATACTTTGATCATGTATTAATTTACTTAAACGTGTTTCTACATTATCAAATTTTTCTGTAGTCAACACGTTTTGTTGTCGTATTATTTCGTTAAAACGATCCTCCATTTCCTTAATTCTCTCCATATACATTGTATCCAGTTGTTTCTTTATTTCACTTAAATAACTTAAATAAATGAAAGAGTTACACTTTTAGAAAACACCACATGTGATATACAAAGCATGCAAAACGAAATAAAAATCTTAAAAACAAAAATAAAACAGCAAGAGAACCACACAGTTTCAACCGAACTGAGATTAAATGAAATTCCCTTTGCTGAAAACGAAAATTTAATGAATATCTTTTCTAATATATGCAATACTATTGGCACTGCGATACCAAATGTACAAACGATTTATCGGTTAAAGAATCATAACAACAAACTTAAAAATGACTCCAGAGATGCCGTCATAATCGTTAAGATGTGGTCAGCTTATGATAAAAACTATCTCTTGAAATCATTGGCAGATTATAGAAGACGTAATAAAGGATTCTTTTTTACTCTCAAAGATATCGGTTTGAACTCGAACAGCAAGTTTTATGTGAACGAAAATCTCACACAGCCCAATTTTAATATATTGCGATCAGCAATTCGCCTCAAAAAAAAGAAAATTATAAGTACTGCATTTACTATGCGTGGTCTCGTATTTATTAAAAAACATATTGATAGTGATCTAATTCAAATAGATGATATGCACCATTTAAACCAGTTATTTCCTGGTCAAGATGAACAACCTAACCGGCAGTAAAACTGCTCTATCACAGTCCATGTATTATAGACTAAACTTTTTACTCTTTTTTATTTTTTTATATACCATATACCTTTTTAAGTTTGAGTATTGTAATAATATTTGTCAAAAATGTATCAGTAATTCTAACGTCCCGAATGTACAAATTGTAATCTTTTGCGTTGCCAACCTAATAATTAATGTCTTTAAATAGTAATTGTGGTTCCAAGGACAGTGTGTATAATATGCTTCGGATTCTGAGTAAGCAGCGTATTGGGTTAAACATCGTACACATAAATGCGCAGAGTCTACATAACAAGATGGATGAGTTCAGATATCTCTTTGTGTCAGCGGGTGTGGATATAATATGCATTTCTGAAACCTGGTTTCCACTAGATATAACTGACTCAATATTTAATCTACCAGGTTTTAAGCTATATCGGTCAGATAGAAAAACTTTAATTAATGGAATCGAAACCAAGGCCAAGGATGGTGGAGTTGCCATTTACGTTAGATGCGGCATCAATTGTGCAGTGAAGTTAAAAACGACTATAGGTAGTGAAATTGAGTACCTATTTATTGAAATAACTACCAAGCAAAAACAGAAGATCCTGGTGGGCAGTGTCTATAGGCCACATAGAGACATACAAGTCGACACATTTATAAATATATTGGAGGATATATCTATCCAATATAATAATATCATTGTACTTGGTGACTTTAACAACAACCTACTAGCGAGCAGTGCTTTAATTGTCCCCATGACCTCATTAGGCCTTTTTCCGGTCAATACAGTTACTCCCACACACTACCATAGATCAAGTAACACTCTTATTGACTTAGTATTTGTGAACAATTTGTCAAACGTTTTACTATATGACCAGATTTCTGCATCTGTGTTCTCGGATCATGATTTGTTATTTGTCACTTATGATCTCTGTGTTAACCTACAACCTGAATATTTCACTTATAGAGATTTCAAAAACATTGACTACAATCTTTTGACTCAACAGTTGGAGAACATTTATTGGGAAGACATATTCACGATGAATGATGTTAATGACCAGCTGCGTTTTTTGCAGAATAATATCAATACATTATTCGATTTAAATGTACCCCTTAAAACGAAACCGTTAAGAAAAAATCAGGAGCCATGGTTTACAGCGAATATAGAAAAATTAATACAAAAACGTAATGATTCTTACTCAAGATGGAAAAGGTTCAAAACTCCAGAGCTCAGGCAAATATTTCAATCATGTCGAAAAAATGTTGTTAACATCATTCGCCAATCAAAAACTTCCTATTATAAAAGAAAATTTTCTTCGGCTATTGGAAGTGCTGCGAAATGGAAAGAAATCAAGAAAATAGGGATAGGCCAAGCAAAAGCTTCCACTTGTGACGCTAACGTAAATGACCTAAACAAAAAATTTGTTAACAACAACATACCTCCACCTACTTGCAACATATACGATGATTTTTGCACTACTTCTATTGAACATAATTTTAGTTTTCGCTGTGTGAGTCAACAAGAAGTTTTACTGAGTCTTATGACAATAAAGTCGAAAGCTGTTGGTATGGATGGTATAAATCCTCAGTTTGTAGCAACAATAATACAAAACCTTCTACCTTTTATTACTCATCTGTTCAACACAATTCTCACAAAATCTGTATTTCCTGATGAGTGGAAGTTGTCTAGAATCGTTCCAATACCTAAACAAAATAATGATTTCAGGCCGATCGCAATTATTCCCTTTTTATCAAAGGTGATGGAAAATATAATGAGTGGGCAAATGAATGAATATATCGAACAACATAATCTTTTATCTGAGGTGCAATCTGGATTTGTGAAGGGAAAAAGTTGTATCACAGCCTTGACGGATGTAGTGGAAAATTTAAGAGCCGGTCTTGACCAAAACTTGTCATCCTTTTTAATTCTCCTGGATCACAGCAAAGCCTTTGACACAGTAGATCACATGATTTTGATAAAAAAATTAGAAAAAATGTTTTACTTCTCAAAAACAGCCTGTAATCTTCTACGTTCATACCTCATTGGTCGATCGCAAGTAGTGGAGTATCATGGCATATACTCGGAAGCCCTCAATGTAAATAGAGGAGTCCCACAAGGTTCAGTCCTTGGGCCGCTATTATTTTGTTTATATATAAATGATTTGCCAGCAATTACCGATCACTACAAGACTCAAATGTATGCGGACGACGTTCAAATTTATAACTGTTGTAAAGAAAACAATATTCATACGTGTGTGAGCAATATCAATCGAGACCTTGAAAAAATCAACATCTGGGCTACACATAATGGACTTTGCATTAATCCAACTAAATCAAAATGTATACATATAACCAGAAATAACAGAACACTAAACGAAGATATTCAGATTAAAATAAATGATGATCCTATCGTATTTGTTAATTCCACAAAAAACTTAGGGGTAATATTCAATAATAAGTTAACGTGGTCCAATCATATCACTTCAACCGTTGGTCGAATTTACGGAATGCTAAGAAATCTTTGGGCAGTAAAACACTCCACTCCGTTCGAAACACGAATGCTGCTCGCAAAAACTTATCTTATACCTGTTCTTCTGTATGGTTCCGAAATTTATTCAAATTGTGACGCAAGTGACTTTCAGAAACTTAAAGTTGCATATAACAACATTGCGAGATATATTTACAATAGAGGACGTCGTGAATCCATCTCTCCTTACTCATACCAAATTAACAGAATGAGCTTTGGAAATATTTTAAAATTTAAATGCCTCATATATCTACACAAAATAATATATACCGAACAACCTAAATATCTTTTTGAAAAAATAAAGTTTGGTAGATCTGGACGAGGAAGAAAATTAATTCAACAAAAATATAAAACCGCCTTTTCCGAGCGTCAATTTTTCATACACAGCATCAGTCTTTGGAACCAACTCCCAAATCAAATTCAAGCAATTAGCAACGCAAATAGGTTTAAAATTGAGCTTACAAATTACTTTGCTTAATAGAAATTGTAATAAAAACAAAATCAACATATAAATTAATACTTTTGTAATACCATTTGTTATATTATTACATATTAAATTGTCTATTTTACTATCATTGTATGTAACTTTAAATAATTTGATCGTTTAAACACTCATGTATATTCTCGCTAGCACTCTAACTTATAAGATGCTTATCTTGTTGTGCTAGACTTTATAATAAATAATAAATAAAATAAATAAATAAATAAAAATAAATAAATAAATAAAATAACTTTTCATGTAAATTTTGTTTACAGCATCGTTTTCCAATACAGGACTAGCAATATTTTTTATTCTCCGCAAGTTAAAGTTGAAATTACGATTACTATCCAAATGAATCTTGAAATGTTGATTTTGGTATCTTACAGATTTTTCAATATAATGTCCAAACTTATCGATAGGCATTTTATGAATATGAATTGTTAAACATTTTTAAGTCTATTTATATAATAATTTTTGCTTCTCTCAATTCCTCAATAATTGATACAATTTCATTATTATGATTTGAGTGACCAGCTGTTGTTGATGAAATCAAAAGACGCAATCTATCAACCAATTCATTAGGATCATCCCAATAAACATAATTATGCTTTTTCCTATTCAATTTCATTAAACCTTTTCCCTTATGAATTTTCTGTTGTTTAAATAGGTTTTTAATAATCGTTGTATATTTAATTGAACGATTTCCTTTAATTTGACCATTAATACTGTTATTTCGCTTATGGACATTAGTCAACTCCAATATTTGTTTATAATTATTTAAATCTGTTTTATTATAACTGATTGGTTTCTTATAAACTAACAATTCATATAAGCCTGATGTGAAGGGCCATTTTAAATTACCTACAGTAATATTGGTTGAATTGAAAGTGATGGGTTCATTACCCAGTCTCCATATTTGATTTTTATCCTTATGAGGACCATAGGTTTTATCATATATATTTAAGTTAACTTTTGATAAATTATATTGAATACTTTGATTGGGATGTATTGTAATGGTGTTATCATCATCATTGTTATCATCCTCATTATCAACATTATCATTATTATCATCATCATCATCATCATCATCATCATAGTCATCATGATCATTTTCATCATCAAATGATTGAAACGTGTTTGAACTTTCCTCGATTTTCTTGTTATTAAAGTTTGGAGAAAACGTGTTATAATCAAGCTTACTCTTTTTATATGGTGTACTGAAGGCAACTTTATTATTCTCAAGATCATGTTTAAAAGAGTCATCCGGATATTTTTCATGTTTTATAATGGTGTTATTATTATTATTATTATTATTATTATTAGTTGATTGAACTAATTCTTTTAATGGTTTTGATATTGGTTTCAATGTCTTTTCCAACAATTCATCATTTGCAATTTCTCCAAGCAAAATATTCTTATATTTCTTTTTTAAAATATTTCGAGTTTTAATAAGATTATTAACTAGATTTGTGTTCATATTTATAGATTGAATTAGAAACAGATTCAAAACAGATCAGTTTAGCAGTTAGCGGTTTAATAGTTGAGAAGCTATTAGTTTAATAATTAATCTTGTACTGATTTTAAAATATCTGTAATATTTCTTTTATAGATTTATAAATATATCGAAACCTTTTCTATATCGACCATTATTCATAGAATCATCTTTGTTAATAACTAGAAAACCATATTTTTCTTTCCAACACTCGGTACATAACTTATAAAATGTTTTTAAAGTCATATCAGAACCAACATGATCATTGTAAATATGCTTAATATTCATTACATCCTGTTTAAAAATTATAATCATATTTGCATTATCGCGAATCAAGTGTTTTGGTATACGTGTATAAGTTTGACATAAATAAAAACTATCAATGTCTTTATGGCGACCCATACAGAAGTAAGAACGTACATGATTTTGTTTCTCACAAGCTATATCATCGAATATAAATATTGAATTCGGTTTAACTTCGTCTGGGGATAGAACATCATCATTATTAGAAAATGATGAAAAATTTATCTCCTTAATGGGTTTAATTAGACTTTCTAAGTACTTATATTTCGGTTGTTGTGTTGACTTTGAATATAAGTAAATATTTTTAAATTTCAATCCATGAGGACTTTCAATAAGACTGATCATAACATTTGTTTTTCCGCAATTTGATGGACCCACAATAAGAGCTCGAATAGAATTCGGTAGTAATGAACTATGACGAATTTTATTTGATGAATCGAACTTTGATTCGATATTCTTTACATCAATCCTTTTATGTTGTTTAAAAAAAACGCATTCTGAAATCTAATGATAACATAATATATAAACCAGTCTCTTTTATTTGTTTTCAATCAATTTAATTTCAATCTTTAATCGATAAAGTATCAATAGATATGACTATCATTTATAAAAAGTTATTCAGTCGCCATCCATCCTTCATTGGTAAAGGTTTTCTAAATAAAATAATTAATAAACTTCCCATTGAACTTCATTTACCCGGTTATCAATTTTGCGGACCTGGTACAAAATTAAAGAAACGTTTAGCTAGAGGTGATCAAGGAATCAATCCATTGGATACTGCTTGCAGAGAGCACGATATAGCATACTCAAACAATAAAGATTTAGAGAAAAGACATATTGCTGATAGAATTTTAACTGAAAAGGCTTGGCAAAGGGTCAAAGCAAGCGATAGTAGTTTGGGTGAAAAATCAAACGCTTGGTTTGTTGCTACTGCAATGAAAGCAAAAACAAAATTCGGTATGGGTAACGTTATTAGTAAAACTAAAAAGTCGTCTCCAGTAAATACCCACAAACTATTTACACATGCATTGAAAAGTGCAAGAAAGAATATAAAGAAAAGTGAAAACTTGAAAGATGCTATAAAGATTTCACGAAAAGTTGTAAACAATATTTTCAAGGGGAAGAAAAAATCGTTAATAAAAACACCTCGAATAATACCGCTACCAAAATCTGGAGGTTTTCTTCCACTTGCCCCTATATTTGCTGCACTGGGTGCACTTGGTGGTTTAGCTGGTGGTGTATCTGGTATTACAAAAGCAATCAATGCAGTTAAAAATGGAAAGGAACAGCTGACTGAAGCAAAACGACACAATAATACAATGGAAGCCATTGCGATGGGAAAAGGCATGTTCTTAAAACCATATAAAAAAGGTTTTGGATTATATTTAAAGCCTTATCAACAAAATTTTTAATGAAGCTACCTAAAAGAGCCCTTTCTGATGTAGACTTGAGAAAATATGCAAAACATATTCCAAATTTTAGAGGTGTGTTTATGTGCAACACTCTTCCAAGTACATCATTTAAAAAAGAATGTGGAATAATTAATCTGGATACTTCAAAGGGATCTGGCACACATTGGGTAGCGTACTGGAAAAACAACAATCAAATTGAATATTTTGATAGCTTTGGTAACTTGCAACCACCGAAACAATTAATAAAATATTTAGGAAAAAACATAAGTTATAATTATGATAGATATCAAAATTTTAATACAATAAATTGTGGCCATTTATGTTTAAAGTTTTTGTTTTCGAAACTAAACTAAAAAGAAACTATTATTGTTTTAATAAAATACATTGATTAAGAATTTGTTTTATTTATAAATAAACATATTATTTCATTTATTAAAAAATTTCAAAATAAATATAATTAAATAATTTTTCTAATTTCGCTTGTTAGAGGTGAGTATTCGATTAAACGATCATGAATAACTAAACAGTATGCTGATGTATTATCTGGAATTAGTTTGTTTGCTTCAGTATCAAATTCAATTCGTACATCAATAGGTCCTATTTTAACAGCTTCATTTTGATGTGAAACATCAACAACAATAAGCGGTGCATAAGTCTTATATTCATCAACATTTAATAATGGTTCAGGTTCTCGCATGTAAAAGCTTTGTTGAAATTTTGCATACATATTATATAGAACAGAATACTGACCCATTTCGAAACGATTATTTAAATCATCATGGATATGACTCTGAGTTTAGATAAACTTTTAAATTAGAGATATTGCAATGATCAAATATATTTCCTTCTTCTTTAATTTTCTCTTTTTGTAAACCAATTATAAATCGTGGTCTTTCGTTTTGTGGAGAAAGCTTTACATTCCATAAAACCTTTGTACTCTTTGGTAAAACAGGATTTACATGACAGTCCCAACTTCTAAACGCAATTGGTATAGAATGTTTGCTGTTGATTATCTTAAACATTTCCAATTTTGCAAAGTCCGATAGTTGAATGTGTGGCATTTTCCATGTTATATCCAGAATTGTTAATTTCAACTGATCAGTTGCATTTGTAGAATAATATGATCTCTCATCGGATGTAGAACGTTGAAGGATAAGCTCATGTTTCGAATTTAATAGTATTTTGTTATAATCTTCAGCAAAACCCAGCAACATTTTCAGAGGTATACAACAACTAAAATGACTTTTTACTAAAGCGCAAGTTTCAGTAAGAGACCAACCAGCGTTTTTTAATACATCACTTTCAGCCTTATTCAACGATACAAAATTTTTCATGGTGGATGAAATTCCAAGTTTACGTGTACGATCAACTTCAAAACCATTAATTTTGTAACGAATTTCATCAAACAAATATGAAGCAAAGTTGTTTTTTAATTTCACATCTATAGCTGGAACCTCTTTGGTTGCTTCCTTCTTTACTATAAAACCATGAATGTAAATTATACTCTCACTTGGTAAGACGAAGAGATCCTGATTTTGAATTGGTATACGAATCTCATCGTTGTTGTTAAATGATTTTAGATATGGAGAGTAACTATGATATTCCCTTTTTACAATACTCTCATCATACATAGGTTTTTGAAGAACATTTAGTATTTCATTCATTGTTGAAGATTAAATCCCAACGATTTTAAGTGTTCTGTATTAGATGAGGACAACAGTTTTTTATTTTTTATACTTTCTCGAATGTGAGTTGGTGCGGTATTGAATGGAAATCCTCTTTGCACTATGTTTTTATTGTAAATGATCATTATTCTGGTTTGAAGTGGAGTCTAAGAGTGATTTTTTCTCCTCTAAAATTTATAAGTTCACCGTCTTGATTTAAGATTCTAATCGTTATGTTGTTTATTTGTTGACAGTTGACGGGTAAATAAATAACATTTCGAGGTTTTTCGTTTATTTTATATCCTGGAGAAACATCAAGAGGAAATTCATGAATAGTATGATTCGAAGTATTATTAATAAATGATCCGGTTGTTAAGTTGCTTTCAATGCGTATTGTATTAACATTCGTAATATGTGTAGGTAAGTCAGATTCAAATAACCTTGTAGTATTCAATTGATTAATATCTACAATCACCACTTCCAAAGATTTATCATTTTGAAGATTTTGATCAGTGTTATAATATTCAGTTGAATTTACTTCTAATTTTCTTTTGCTAAATCCGAGCAACTTTCCTGTACTGTTTGGTTGTGAAAAATCTATATCCATTGACGAGGTTATTTCAGTTTTAAGTGTGTTATTGTTAGCTTCAATTTTTAGATAAATTGGTTCATCAATATCGTTTAAGCTTGAGTTTAAGAAAAAATCAATATCCTCAAGTTCATATGAACCAACCGGAATAGTAATAATATGATTTCCTATATGAAACAAATTGTTGTGAACATCTACATTGGGTATGGAATTGAATGCTACAAAATCAATAAGTCCACAAACATAATTTGTAGACAGTTCAATTGGAGGAAAATATTCTCCAACCAAAGTTGAAGTGTTTCCGATTAAAGATATTGTTATTGACATTACAAGTATTCAGAATGAACTGATGATTGATGTTTATTTTAGTCGATTTAAGTGTTAAATAATAATAATCAAAAATTTCTTTTTTTATAATTTTATGTTTTCTTTATTAATATTTGATTTAATAAACTTTCTTAAGAGTATTACATTTTTTTCAGCACATATACAATATTTCCTATGATAAGAACAAACATTTATAGATTTATCATTTTTATATAATGTTTTCAAATTTGGACAATTTAGATCATCTAGGTTATAAAAATTAATTTCGTCTTTAAAAATATTTTGAATCCACTTAATTTTTTCTAATCCTTTAACATAATAAATAAAATTGTTGTCTTTAACATGTGTAATATAATAGTTCATAATATTTGATAAGGTTGAATCACCATCTTTCCATTTTAATCCATGATGATGATTATAAAGCCAGTCAATTAAAGCTTTTTCTTTTGTTGTCAACGATGAATATGGAAAAGGTGGTTTAATAATAAATGTTTGAACTTGTGAGTCGTCAAGTGAAATACTCAGTTCTTTTACAATGAATTTATTGTTGAGATAAAAACCTTGTACGTCTACAACTAAAATTCTCTCCTCCGACATTGTTTAGTACTAATTAAGTGACAACGATGACTGTAGAACTGTTGATAAAGTCTATGCTTTTAAATTATAATAAAAATTCATTATATATAATGCTTGATCCCAACTGTTATCGATAAGGGAACATTTACAGGTATCAGGTCCACAAGTTGTTTCATCGTTGGACCACACACAATTGTTATAATGATATCCAAATTTTGATTTACTTTTCTTATAAAATGCATATTCATCGAATTGAGCTTTTAATTTTTTCAAAATAATCTCATGATCATAACACAAAAGCTTTTCTTCCTTCATGAATTTATGTAAAATTTTCGAATAAAACTCGTTATTCATTATTTTCTTATTTTAACTTTTTTTTTACTTATGTTAAATAAAACCTATCACATTAACATCAAAGTTTATACTAACTAACTAATAGTAAATGTATTTCATCATATCAGCTAATTTATATTATTTCCATATCCAAATCATGTGTGTAATCTTGAATGTTGATTAATGTAACATCGGATCGGTACGTTGTATCATCCTCAGAAGCCACCTCAATTTCACCATTACTTAAAATTCTTTCGTATTCAACTTGACGGTATTCGAAGCATGAAATATTTAATCGACGTTTCAAGTAATTGCTGTCATATGTACAACGGATTCTCAATTTTATATTATCTTTGTATTGAAGTTGAAAATGTCTATAAAATGGAGCCGAACTTTCAATTATTCCTGCAATATTTTTTTCTTTTTTTACTAAATCTTGCCTAAATGTTTCAATAGCTTGTTCAACAGTAAAAGGTTGACTTATAGGCGGTGGGGAGTCTTCTTGTTCTTCGTTTGATTTATTTTCTGCTTTTGTTGTTAACTCGATGTTTTTATTTAAATCATTACTATACTTTAAAAGTTTGAAATTTAGTTGTATGCTCACAGTATCATTATTCGGTAATTTTATAGCAAATTCTGTATTTTTAAGTTCATTTTCACTCAAATCAATAGGTAATGAAGCTGAAAACACTTGTATGATATAGATATATGAAAAAAATATGATAAAAATATTTTTCATTTTAGTTTTTCTTTTTAATAGATGTGTTCTTAAGTTAGCGATATATTTTTAAATGAGATGATAAGAATTGTTTCTCATATTTATATACTAATTTAATAATCGTCGTATTCAAATGATTTATCAACTGAGTCGCCACCAACGTTACTACCACCTTTCTTAACTTTACTATCATTAACTATTTTTTTATGGAGAAGAGGTTTTTGTTGATTTTTTTTATTCAATGAGTGGATATCAGTCTTACTATTATATAGTTTATTTGTATCTCTGAAAACAATAGCCTCTATTTCACTATAAACGCACGATGGTTTGTATGAGTGTACATTTATATCTTTAAAACCACCCTCATAGACTGTTCCAACTAGTGATATCATACCACCGATAACCTCAATTTTTATATGTTGATTGTGACTAAAATGAAATATTGGAATATTTGTTGACATTTCTTGTCCTCTATTAAGAGAAAAAATTTGCGTTCTAGTCCCTCCTTCTGCGGTTAGAAACACCTGCATTGTAATATCCAAAACTATTGCATTTATTATTTGAAAAGTTTTCCACTGTGCATGGCAAGTACAATATTTATCACCAGTTTTTAAAAATTGACCCCAATACATATTTAACAAAGTTTTTTAATTCAACTAAATATCTCATTATAAATAACGTATATATATATAACACAAACTTGGATACAATAAGATTAAAACACCAGCTGTTTATATATTATTACATACATACATACGTATACTTTTTTAATATTTATGCTTAACCGCAATTGATAAGAAGTTATTAAAATATCTAAAAACACCTTATAGTATCAATTATTGAATATAAAGAATCAGTTTGAAAATTCGTTTTACGGTGAAAAGTTAAAAGCAAAATAATGAGAGCAAGTTTAAGAAAATTGTTTCAAAATCCCAATATTATATACTAACCTTTAAAGGATATGGAAGAAAATACTGCATATGAAATCAACAAGATAGAACGAGTAGATACAAAATATGGTGAAAGTATAAGATGTCTTGTAAATAAAGAATATCATATTTATTTACCTAAACGATTTCTGATTATTACTAAAAATCAGATGGATTATCTAAACGCAAATCCACACATTTTAAAGAAAGTTAAAGAAATGAATGGATTATATACTCTAATCATTAAAAAGAAGAAGCAATATGTATTCTACAACAACTTGTATGACAGTACTGAAGAAGAAGAAGATGACGATGATGATGATGAAATAGAAGAAACATTTTAAACAGAAACCTTTTAAAATTAAAATCATATATATATATATATATATATATATATATATCAACAAAACTCTGCATACATTAAAATTTCTTTCACATTTGATTAAATAGAAACTTTATAAAAAAAAACGGAAAAACCGCAACAGAAACTTTTTAAAATTTTCTCACACCTTTTAATTAAATAGAAACTTTATAAACAACGGACAAACCGCATCAGAAACATTGTTTTAAAATTTTATTGAAAAGAATGATAAGCTATAAAAATACTTCTCATAATTTTATATAAAAACCCACCCCCCATTAAGTACAGAAATGGAAGCACACCTAAAATCAATTTTCAAAAAAAACCAAACAAAAACCATTCTCCCCATAAAGGAGATGCTTTTTGAATATAAATATAAAATTACAAAAATGGAGCGTGTCCAGACGCCTTATGGGAAAAAAGTACGTTGTTTGGTGGAAAACACCAAATACATATACCTACCTGGTATATTCAACGAAACTCTAGACGATGATAGTATAGAAGAATTCCAGCGCAATACCTACTATCTTACTAAAGATAGAAAAGGTAGCAAAGGTAGCAGCAGCAATGAATATTACGAGCTGAATATACATGCAGCTGCAACAGGTAATTTTTGGTAAATAGTTTTTTTATTTATTTTATTATTATTAAATCTAAATATTATTTTTTTGTTATCGTTCTAGCTCAAGATACACTAAAGAAACAATATGAATCTTAAATGTCGTCGACGACACTGATAAAACGGAAGCCGAAATTATTTGTTGAATTTGAATTGAGAGTTGAAGTGGAAAATGTTCTAAACTATTATAGAGGATATATTCCGGGAGATCTCATCAGATATATGGAAAATTTCCTAGAAATCATACCTTTATATGAAGATTTGGAGTTAGTAGATTCATCAGTTTATGGTGTTCATTTTGAAAATTGTTTTAAATTGAAACAAATTACGGCTGATTCGAGTGTTATGTGTAATTGTAAATTATTTAGTCTACAAAAATATAGAATTGTTGCTAATATACATATGTTTTATAAGTATGTAGGTATATGATTAACACTAAAAATAAATAAATGTTTTATTTTTAAATAATGTGGTTAACATTTTATACTGATAACAAATACGAGTAGTATTAGGGAGATTAATATATACCGCAGTAAATGAATTTTATTTATTAAATACTAGCAAAAAAAACACAGACTTTAGTAAACCGCCCTAATGTAGTTTAATTCATATTGTATTAACCCTCTAACGAACACATTAAATGTTACGACTTCACTTCAACAAAAATAACATCCACCACGACTTCACTTTAAGCAAAACCGAACCCCCCACCACGACTTCACTTTAAGCAAAACCGAACCCCCCACCACGACTTCACTTTAAGCAAAACCGAACCCCCCACCACGACTTCACTTTAAGCAAAACCGAACCCCCCACCACGACTTCACTTTAAGCAAAACCGAACCCCCCACCACGACTTCAGTTTAAGCAAAACCGAACCCCCCACCACGACTTCACTTTAAGCAAAACCGAACACGCTGCCGCCTCATAACACAAAATATCATGGGGTCGAATTTAACCCCATCGACCTTTAAAGGGTTAAGGTATGCACATTTTTCCTTTGCACATTTCTATCTAGAAACCCCTTATTCATACTACTTGTAATCACAAATGGCATAGGAAGGGTAAGGGCGACGGCGAAACTGGGTATAATATCTGTCTCAGTTTAATAAATGTATAGGTGTTCTCTAAAAGTGTACTGTGAGGTGCTAGTGATTTTAGTTAAATATTTTTTCTTTTGTAATATAGTTTTTTTTAAATTAGTTATCGGTTAGATTATATTAGTTTTTGCTGATCGAAACTGAGTTGTGGTGAAGGGTTAAGAAACTCCCCGGTTAATGAGAGAAGAGAATAAAAGAGCTAGTTCGGGACTCCACAGACATCGCTGAGAAAAAGTTTCGCAACAGGTGTAAATGGAAAATAGCCGAATTTGAAAAAACTTGTAAAAATTTTATTAAATAATTTACTCAAGCTTCAGGTCCAGAAAATAAATATACATGATTATTTTATCCGATATTTCAAAATCATTTATATATATTTTCTGGGCCTAAAGCTTGAATAAATTATTTAATAAAATTTAATGAAAAAGTCGAATAAATCAGGATAATTTTATCTTGTGAAAATTAATAGAAGTAAATTTCGTATACATACTAATTTGTTAAATAATACGGTTACACAGTTTATATTCGTAGTTACTAGTATCCACCGTCATAATATAATACTGATAAGATTCTTTAATTAAAAATAAGATTTGCATTTGAGCCAAACAATTTCAACTTAAACCCAAAACATTTCAACCATTTATGTATAAATATTATTTATTGCAAAATTATATTTTAATACTTAACTTAAAACGTAATGTAATTTAGTTATGTGTTGTAAACCTCTGTACATCATATGGGTTTCATAAAAAACTAACCTAAATAAATTCCCTTTCTGATTTTAGGTGTTGTGCCAATAAATAGCAGAGGGGAAAAGCAGCGAATGCATCTAAGAGATGCATTTTTAACAGATCAGTTGGATCCTATATATGTTGCTTATAATATGTAAATAAAATAAAATATCGTATATATTTAAAAAGTATTTATATTGTTTATTATTGATTAGCAAAAGAAAAAAAGCGAATATTTTACGGTCCCATACAAAAATTATGCTATGTGTCAGAATAGAATAATACATAGTAAAAAATAAACAATTACGCTTTTGTAAGTACCCTAGAGGGAAAAGAACCTGTCACAGGATATGTCACGTGACTGCTTCCCAGGGACTAGCAACCGGTTCCAGTTCCGGAACTTAATATGGGATGCACCGGTAGCTTTTGCATGACATTGTCATTAGAGGGAGTCAATTGACATAATTAAGATACTCGGTGACAGGTTCTAGACCTAACCTTTACGTACTTGTCCTGTGGTCGTATCCTTAGTACCAGTTATCGTTTCTTAAAAACCGGTAATAGAACTATCCTAGAGCAGAATGTACCCAGAATGTACGCTGGTAAGCTTTTCAGTGGGTATAACTTCGGTTTCGATTAAGATAAGTTTCTAAAAGTTTGTTTGGTCCAAGTCAACTTACAATATATTTAATTAATGTAATCTATCACCATAAATAATAAAAAAATAGAAAAAAAAATACGAAGAATTTTTTGGAGTAAGGGATTTTTTGATTTTGGTTTTTATTCCAAAAATTCAGACCTTCAAGGTCATTTGAAAAATATAAATAAATAAAAACTACTTATATAATTGTCCATCCTACGTTTCGTTGGGGTTTTTCCAACTTCTTCAGGGATTTTTGTAAGCGCTTTTGTTCTAGTTTTGTGAAACGTCCCCATTTCGCCAGGCACGACTAGTTTTGTATCATTCCTATTTTCACCAGTTATAGCACAGGTACGTTCAGGGCAATTGGTACAACATTTCCCGTAGGGTACCTATCTTTTTGCGATTGCCAATTATTTAACTTTAATGTAAGATGAAGTCAAACATATATATTTTGAACAATAAATGGTGTATGATAGTTATCCTCGAAGGCTGATAGAAAGCTTGCACCATATTTCATAGCCAATGTTATATCCGAAAAGTCTGAAAGCGCTTTCTTCAACTAAATTAAAATTACATTTATGCAATCTGAAAGCACTCCATGCTTTTTCAATAAAATATTGGAAATTGTTTACGCCTCATTTTGTACAACTTTGCCCTTCACTGTAATTGAGCGCTTGATTAAGCTCAACTACAAGAAGGGCTTGAGTTAGTGGCTGTTTAATTACTTCTCACTATGTTTTATATTCATTAACCCGATATCTAAGCTGAAAGTCAGACGATTCTTTTTCAAATTAATAATAAAGTGCGTTTTCATTAGTTCAACACAAAATTATTCTGGGACAAGATTTCTTCTAAGTGAACCCCCGCGCAAACATTTTGGTCCTTCGAGATGGATATCAAGGATCTTGCCCAGGAAAACCCATTTTTCACCTATAAAGGACACTTCAACCCAGGTTATAAAAGGACAATTCAACCCAGGATACAAAAGATAAGTTGAAACGCAATAAATTAATAAAACAAGGTACTGTACAAATATAATTAACTATTAATAAATAAATACATATGTGCATTAAATCATTAAATTTCAAAATCTAATATAAAAATTATTATAAATTATTTGTACATACATACACGCATATGTAAGACCCTATACTTCGTGTATATACCTATATACATCTAAACATATAAATATATTTATATATACATACATATGTATATTTCCGTACTCAGCAACAATAATTTAAACACCGTTAATGGTCTTATAACCTTTTTTCTACAAATTGAAATTACTGATTTAAGAAACGATATCTACAAGTGGTTTTAACATTGAGTTACAAACTACTAATAGACATGTAAAAAATTACATTTGCAAATGGTCCAAATTAGCAATAAAGCAATAAAGCATAAATTCCACACGACGCGTTCTACGCGCTTGCGTTTCATAAGTTTTAAGCTTTTGACGCTTTAAAAACTGCAAGTTTCAGCTTAAAGCTGAAAGTCCACACCACGCATTCTACGTGCTTGCTTTTCGTGAGTTTTGAGCTTTTGACGCTTTAAAAACTGCAAGTTGCACACCATGCTTCATGCACGTTTTTGCTTATCAAATATCAGGAAAAGTTAGCAGACTTTTTGTTATCTTTTTTTAAGTTTTATGTTCTTTAAATTGTTTTAATTCGTATTTCATCAACTGCTTACAAAAATAGCTTTCAAATAATTAAATGTTCAATCTCAAAAAATTTTAGACTCGGAACTTTGCAGCACTACCTGATATGTTGTATACGACGCGTAAAAGTAGAATGTTGTTCATTTTTTTACGCGTCACAAGTTTGCAATTTTTTGTAACTTACTTTATGAAAATACTCTTATTCAACTTTTTTGAGAGACGCGTAGGAAGCATGACACGAAGAAAGCGTGGTGTGGACTTTCAGCTTAATTGTTCCAGTGAACACATACATATGTATGTATGTAATTTCTTTTCTTAACCTACATTAAAACAAAATTCTGTTAAATTAGCACAGTGGGTTTGAATCAAGTAAATTAATGAAGAAAATCACTATTGCTCTATTAATAAATCTTTAAAATTTTTAAAACAAAAAAAGCCAACCAAAATAAAAACTAAAAATAAAAGGAAAAATTCAACATTTATTCAAATATATTTCTATATATTACGAGGTTTACTAGTATTTACACACACATATATATCTCAAACATAAGTCGAAAAACCTTCGTCAGAGCCTATCATTAATATTAGTCAAGAATATATTTGGTTAAAACTAAAAGTATACATATATAAAACCATAATAAACCTTCTTTGGTTTTACTCTGCCTTAAGGTGTTTAGTTGGTTTGAGTAATTTTCTTAATTTCACAATACAATATGTCATTACTCGCAAGCTTTATTAGAGCATTGGATCGCGCAGTGGAGTTTCATTCTTATTGCTTTTATATGTCACAAGAGGACCACACTATTCACACTCTTGAGATCCAAAAGGAAGAAATTCTTCATCTATGGACTGTACTACGCCTAGCGTACGATGCACTCATAGAACACCCCTCCTCGTGCGGTAAAGAAAATACTCTAGAAAGCATTAAGGGCAAATATTTTTCAGCCTACAATACCCATCTCAAAGGTTTGTCTAGAATAAGTGAACTCTTAGACTCAATAAGAAATCAGCCCTCTGTTTCATCATCAAGAATGATATCCCGTATACATTTACCGCCTTGTGATATTGATGATTATTATGGCGACTACAGCGCTTGGCCATCTTTTAGGGATCAATTTTCATTACTGTATGGTGCTTAAGAACGGCTAGCTCCTGTAGAAAAACTTTGTCATTTATTAAAAAAAAGGAGAAGCCCACGAAATAGTTCGTTCGTGCCCTTTTACAAACGCGGGCTTTGCCATGGCATGACAAAGTCTTTTAGATAGGTATGAGAACAAGAGAGTTCTCATTCATGCGCGTTTGAAAATTTTACTTAATTTAACTCCCATTTCCAAATATAATGGACTTTGTTTGAAAACCCTGCAACGCACTATCAATAATTGTATAGCGAACTTATCCTTGCTAGAGGTTAATACAAGGACGTAATCTTTGTATACGTTTGTTAAACCTGTCTATCAGATACTACCCTCAATTTACGGGAACAAACTTTGCGTAGTGGCTCACAATTACCAACGTGGCACGAAATGGATTCATTTTTAACCGCACGATTTCACACTCTGGAATCTGTGACCGATATTAGATCAACTGCAGATTCTTCAAATCTAGGCACAAAACATTTTAATAAATTTAATGATAAACTGTGCCAAGGGAAAAAAGTATATACTTTTCACACCAATGTAAAGAAAGTAAAGGCTATCCAATGTAAGCTGTGTTCGGGTTCTCATCCCATTAGGTTGTGTCCAAAATTCCTTCAAATGTCCATAGATGAACGGTTTTCAACTGTTCGAAACCAAAAACGGTGCACGAACTGTTTAGCAACCTGACAAGACCTTAAACAATGTGCTCTTTAAGCAAACAAAAGCATCATTCCCTCTTACACCGTAATAATATAGTCTACATATGTTGATACTTTTCCAAGTCGAATGTCGTAGTAAGGGAACCCCAGCCTACACTATCGCTTAACGATCATTGCACAACAGCCGCAGCTAGTATGCGCTCTCTTCAAACATATTCCACCCATTTACAGTCCACTTAATACTTTTCCATTCTTCTTGGTACGGCATTAGTCGACTTATGCATAGGTGGCACTCGGCCAACTGTTCAAGCATTGATAGATACCGCGTCAGAAGCTTCCTTTATTTCAAAGGCACTACAATACCAATTTTCCTTTGTTCTACGTTTACTTCAACCGAAATCTTAGGACTTAATGGTGCCCGGGCTGCAACTGCTGATCGAGTATCTACTGTCACTATTGCATCCCCCAACACAAAATGTTTGAAACGCAAATCAATGTACTAGTTATGCCAAAATTAACAGACCAATTACCATAACATTCGTTGGCCTCCTTTATTCAATCAGGTTTTTCGGACCTGCAAATGGCTGACATGAATCTCCATAAAAGAACCATGTTGTTATATTGTTAGGTGGAGATATATATCCCCAAATCCTTCAAGAAGGTGTCCGGTGGAACAAAGACCTTGTAGTCCAAAATATGATATATGGTTGGATTATCACCGGCAAAATTTCCCGTCTGTCTCGTTGCCAACTATATCTTCACTTTATGCAGAAATTACTCTTGATAAACAAGTTAGGCTTTTTTGGGAATTAGAACAAATTCCTGATAAATATCGGATGTCAGCTGACGACGAGTATTGTGAGGAACTATTCAAAACTACTACATATCGGATTGAGTCAGGTCGTTATATTGTTTCCCTTCCATTTCGAAAAGATTTTCCCCAGACTTATGCTTTGACTTTCTCGCGATCTTATTTTTCGTCAGTATTGCCGAAATGAAGATAGCCTAAGTAGACTTCCTGAGAAAAAGCTAAAATATGATGAGGTTATCAGAGAATACTTAAGTTTAAATCATATGATATCTAGCCCAGCGCCTGTAGAGTCTAATGAAATTTCCTCTTTCTATTTGCCTCACCATGCAATTCTCAAGCCAGACGTACCACAACGAAGCTTCGCGTAGCCTTTAACGCTTCTCACAATGGATTATGTCTTAACGACGTCCTTTATCCAGGGCCTGTACTTCAAGCCGACTTAACTATTCTCATGCTTAGATGGCGTCTTTTTAAATATGTATTTAGTGCCGCCATAGAAAAAATGTACAGGCAGATTCTCGTCGATCCCAAACACACCCCGTATCAACGAATTATATTTCGATCAGAACCCCAAGAATCTCCCCGTGATTATGAGCTGCAGACAGTTACTTTCGGTGTAAACTGTGCGCGCTACTTAGCAATAAGGACAATGCTTTAACTAGCTAATGATATTCTCAGAAATTATATGTATGTTGATGACATACTTTATGGCGCTTCCAGCCTCCCCCATGCAGTCGAGACCCGGAATCAGCTCACGGAGGTTCTTAGCTCCGCTGGATTATCTCTTAGAATATGGACAGCAAATCACAAAGCTTTTCTTCAAGAGCTACCCCCGAGCATTTATTAAACGAAAATTTCTTAAAACTCTCAGAGTCCAGTAATACTAAAACTCTCGGCCTGAGATGGAATGCTGCGCGAGTTACATATAACTACTGCTTATATGTATATATTTGAATATATGTACATACATAAGTTACATATAACTACTGCTTATGTACATATATATATATATATACATTTGAATTTACATATATACATATGTATATAAAACATATAAACATATTTTGTACTTCACTGCAATCTGATAGTTTTGTTTTTGTGTACAACCACAATCTCATGACTGCCAGACTGCTGACTCTTAATTTTAATTTTAGCTCTAAGGTAGACTGAATTGAAGAATAGCGACAATTCATATCTTTAAGTTTGAAAATTTTTGAAATAAAGTTTCAGTTTTAAAATAAGCACAAACAACTGAAGTTGTTTAGTTCTGTAAATGGCGCAGTCGCGGTGATTTTATCTAAAGATAAAACTAAATCGAACCATAAATATAAAAAGTGTTCCAAAGAACATAAAAACTTATAAGCAAAACTGAATAAACTCTTTTACTTAAAAGAAAAAATTATAATTAAGTGAAAATATATTTCCCAGTTAACAAATAATAATTAAAATAAAAAAAAAAAAATTTTAAAATGAATCCTGAAGTGATACAACAAAGAATCGAACAATTAGAATGTCTCATCCTAAAACAGGATACCACAATAAAAGAGCAGCAACAACAAAATGCTGCCCTCCAAAACCAAATAGAAACTCACATGCAAATTATGCAACAACAGAAAACAGAGTATGACATGAGAATCCAACAAGCTGAAGCTATTTTACAACAGCATCGACAACAATATCAGTCACAGTCACAGTCACAACACAACACAACACAACATTTGGCTTGGATACCAATCAAATAATAAATCAATTTAACCAAATAAAACCATTTGGTCCAAAAAACAACCTATCATCTTTTATAAAAACCGTCGAAAATCTGATTGCATTATGTGGCAATAACTATGAACTTCAAAGGTTTGGAATAAAAATTATAGAAAACCAAAAATTCTTTTGAAAGGTGGCAGATTCAATTAACCTTCTGGCAGACGACGCCAGCTGGGAAGACATCAAAAACTCAACTAATAAAGGATTTAGGACCAAAAACATCTTACTCTTCGGTAATTAATTATTGTAGAAGTATAAAGATAAGTAATTTAAATGAATTATTTAAAGTATTTATAGAATCTAAGTATAAACTTAATGACTCTTATCTGTACGACGAATCAAAACCTGACTTATACTCTCCTCAAAATGTTGACAGAGACTTAACGGAAATATTAATAGATAAAATAGACGGACAATTTAGATCTTGCATTATAGACGAAAAACCAACACTGGACTCACTTTATAAACGATTTTCTCAATTAAAATTATTATATGATAAAAGGGCTATAGATTTTAAATCAAAAAAAATAACTAATGCACAAAACAACACAAACAGCCATAACGAAAAGAAAGAAACTGGTAGGAACTTTAATAATAAACAACATTTTAATAAGAAATCTTCAAATAATTTTCAAACCAACAAATATGCCAGTAACCCTCAGTCTCAACAACATAGAAATAGTCCCATACCTATGGATATAGGAAATTTAGAAGACAATGCAGAAAATGAAGTAAATTTTCTTTCAAGCCCACAAAACGACTGCTACCCCTAATAACGGTCACAATAGGTAATAAAAGAGTTATTTGCTTAATTGATACCGGCGCAGAAACTAGTATTATAAAACCAAATCTGTTCCCAAATGAATTTCTTGAAACACAACTAAATAAGCCTTTCATGTTCCGAACATTAAATGGAATCAACTCAACATTAAAAGGCATAATTACTACAATGCCTAAAGAGTTTAATATTCCTGGTACACTTTCGTTGAAAATAATTAACTTTACAGGCAGAAAATATGATGCCATTATTGGCCAAAATTTTCTTATTCCATTGAAAGCCAAAATAGATTTAGAAAAAAAAATATATTGACATATTCGGAAAGAAAATTCTATTTGATGAAGAATCTCCATATCATATAAACAGTATCCAAACTATTAACGATACTAAGTTTCAAAATATCAACGAATTAAATTTAAGTAATTTAAATAACGAAGAACACTTAAAAATAACAAAATTATTAAACGAATACAACGACTTATTCTATAAAGATGGCGATGTTTTGACTTGTACAGAAGAGGTACAACATGTAATTCCAACAACTCTTAATACACCTCTTTATTCAAAAATATATAGATACCCCCAAATTCACGAAAAGGAAATCCAAAATCAAATACAGGAGATGCTCTCTCAAAATATCATTCAGGAAAGTAGTTCTCTTTACAACAGTCCTCTATGGATAGTTCCAAAAAAAATCGACAATTCTGGCATCAAAAAGTGGAGAATCGTTGTGGATTATAGAAAACTCAACGAGTTTACAAAAACAGACAAATTCCCTATTCCGCACATGGAAGCTATACTCGATAAATTGGGTAGAGCACAATATTTTTCAACCCTCGACCTCGCAAAAGGCTTCCACCAAATCTTGGTAAAACCGGAGGATAGGGAGAAAACCGCCTTTTCTACTCCATTCGGTCACTATGAATTCATAAGAATGCCGTTTGGGTTGAAAAATGCACCATCGACCTTTCAAAGGCTGATGAACTCCGTGTTGAAAGACTATATAAATAAAATTTGCGTCGTATATTTAGACGATATTCTAATATTTAGCACATCTTTAGATGAGCATTTACTTAACTTGAAAAAAATTTTCAATCGGCTCCGAGAAACTAAATTAAAAATCCAAATTGATAAATGTAGTTTTCTACAACGCTAAACTGAGTTTTTAGGTCATATTCTCACCCCTCAAGGTGTAAAACCTAATCCAAAAAAAGTTAAAATCATCCAAAATTTGCAAATTCCAAATACTCAAAAGAAAATTAAGTCTTTCCTAGGGATGACGGGATTTTATCGAAAATTTATAAAGGATTATGCCAAAATTGCATTCCCTATGACAAAATTTTTAAAGAAAAATGAAAAAGTCAACGTTAATGATCCAAATTTCATTGTAGCTTTTCAAAAATTAAAAGACATTCTTATAAACCCTCCCATATTAAGGTACCCAAATTTCAATAAAAAATTTAAATTAATAACCGATGCTAGCAATTATGCACTTGGGGCTGTTTTAACACAAGATGGCCATCCAGTCTGTTATGCATCCAGAACACTGAACGACCACGAAAAAAATTACTCAACCATCGAAAAAGAGCTCTTAGCTATAGTCTGGGGCACTCAGTATTTTAGACCTTATTTATACGGGGTAGAATTTGATCTCAGTACAGATCATTAACCACTTAAGTGGCTACAAGCCAAAAATAATGGCAAAAATATTAACCCCAGATTACAAAGATGGCTTGTCCTTCTTATGGACTATAATGCCAAAATTGAATATATTAAGGGAAAAGAAAATCATATTGCAGATTTTCTTAGTCGTATCGAAGAGAGAGATTCAGCAGAAAATATAAATGTAGGTGAAAATTTAATAGAAAATAGATCCACATCAACGTTAGAAGTGGAAACAATGCATTCTCAAGAGGAAAATGTAAACGACAATTTCAAAATTTTAACCACAGTTATTAATCGCTTTAAATTTCAAATAGTAATAACTGAAAGAAAAACTATGGACTCCATGTGTATATTTGACAAAATCAGAATCTTTCTAGATAACGATGACCTAAATTCCCCGGAAATAGGTAATTATCTCAAACAATTTCCACTTAAGGGACAGGTTGCTGTGTTTTCAAATGTCAATGAAAGAAAATATTATCAATTTCAAAAAGTTATAGAAAATTTATACCAGAATAGAACCGATGTAAAATTCTTTAAATGTTCATATTTTGCTAAAGATATTGAAGATATTGATGAACTGAAAAAACAAATATCGTTGTATCATAAAAATGAAACAGGTCACTCCGGAATCAACCCAACATACGAAGGAATAAGGCACAAAATATATAACCCCAAGTTAAAATTAACAATTCATGAAGTAATAAATAACTGCGATTATTGCACATCCGCGAAATATGATAGAAACCCAATACAACCGAAATTGCACCTTACCGAAAGTCCCTCCACCACTAATGAAATAGTACATGTCGATACATACGTAAACACGAAACAATCGTTCATTATTTTCATAGATAAATTTTCAAAGTTCGCAATTCATTTCCACCTTCCTGACAGAAACAATCAAACCATAATTCAAAAACTAAGAGAATTTCTAGCTATTAAAGGCAATGTAAAAAAACTCGTATTCGACAACGAGTTCAACACAGTCAATGTTCGAAAATTCCTAGATGATAACAATATATTATATCATGCAACAAAACCAAATAGCCACACAGGAAATTCGGACATAGAACGACTTAATAATACCATAACCGAAAAAATTAGAGTATTAAGCCTAGAAGACAATATACCAATTATATCACAAATGGCAAAAGCAATTAAATTTTATAATAATACTTACCACTCATCAATTAAATGTACTCCCTTTGAAGTGGAACAACATAAAATAGATCACAATATAATAAAAGAAAGAATTGATGCAAACAAAAAAAGAGTATTAGAAAAAGAAAACAAAAAAAGAGAAGAATATATCGAAAACAGAAGAGAGGGCTATATAAAAAACTATAGAAGCTTAAGACATAAGGAAGTACCAAAGTATAGAAAACAAACACTAGATAATATACATCCTACTAATATCAAACGTCCTTTTAAATTTTCAGAAATTCATATGGATAATAATTGCCTGACAATCATCCCAACGACTAAAGGTACACTTCATCAGAACAAAGGATTTGAGATAATTAGAATTAGACCAGTGGAAATAATTAATCAAACCCTAACTGTACTTCACTTAATAGACACTAATCAATATTATAAAATAATAGAAGATATAGAATTAAAAATAACAAATTTACATATACCCCCAAATGGTCTTATCGAAAGTCAAATACAAAGACTAAAAACTAAAATTAAATCAATCAGCCCCCAAACCTCCACTCACAGGAAAAAGAGAGGATTACTAAATATTATTGGTTCAGCACAGAAATTTTTGTTTGGTACTATGGATGACGAAGATAGAAATGACATTTTAACCCATTTAAATTTGGTATCCAAAAATAATCACTATGCTATAGAAAACCTCAACAAACAAATCATAATAAATGATCACTTTCAGAAAAGTATCAATTTGCTTCAGTCTACTATGCAATCAGATCGCAATACAATCAATACTGCCTTCGAAGATTTAAAAACGAAAAATAATCATATAGCAGTTCAAGTACTATATGCAGACATTATGCTTAAACTAAATTACATTGAAGATAAAGTTAATCAAATACAGAACAGCATTGCTTCAGCTAAGAACCACATACTTCACCCAAATATACTTACATCTGACGAAATCATGACTTACAACATTGACTTTTACAAACTTCAACTTATAAAACTAGACGTTATGTACTACAAAGACGATTTATTAGTGATTGCCCTAAAAATACCTTTAGATTCTTATACAACTGATTTAAAGGCAATATTCCCAATGCCAAATTCAAACTTTTATGAAATAGATGATAATATAGAATATTTTGTAAATGTTGATAACACAACATACAAATTCAGAGAAAATACCCCATTAAAATACATGGACATAAGTTCAACCTGTATACTCATAGGAAACTGCAAGTTAAGGCAAAACAAAAAATTTCAAATAATAAATGTCGATGATGAAACAATAATAATAAAAAATGCCATAAGCAAAAAATTTATTCAAAATTGTGACGATAGGGAATTTATTTTAAATGGAAATTATTTAATATCCTATTATAATTGTGAAATCCAAATTGATAATTATGTATATCTTAACAAAAATGAAATGACATTTGACAAATTTAACTATGAAACTAATATAAATGCCTTTACAGAAGATTTCAATATATCGTTTCAGAATATACCATATGAAAACAATTATCAAAATATAAAAGAAATAAAAGAATTGAAGTTACATAAAAATATAAGCTATGGAATAAGTTTTTTAATGATAATCACAATTATTATTATAATTATTGTACTAATTTATTTTCGAAAGAAAAATCAAGTATAAATTAATATAAATGAACCCTCTCCTAAAATAAAATAAATTGAAAAAAATATGAAATAGAAGAATAAGCAATTAAATTCAGGAGAATTTTTAAACAAAGGGTAGAGGAGTTACATATAACTACTGCTTATATGTATATATTTGAATATATGTACATTAGGGATATAACTTTTTGCAATTTTTTGCAAATATCATAATGGCCCTAGCATAGTCGAATAGGCCATTGAAAATTATATAAAAAAATGCTATTACTTTTTCGCAGTTGTCAAAAAAGTTCACCCACCAAACGCGGTAAAGTTTTTAAATGATTTTTTTTATTTATTTACCTAAAAGGCGCAAACAAGTTTTTTTTATCAATATATCAACCTGCATTTAACATTTGTGTAAATACTTAGGAAGCTGAATGTATGTCATTGAAAATTACGTTATGTACCTTAATTGTTTTTATTATTCAAAGAAAATTATTAATGTGTTTCAAATATTCCGAGTTTGTGTTTAATACTTAAAAACAATGGATTTTTCAGTTCACTATTTTACTTTATTAATAAAATAATTAAAAATTTTTATTTAAAATGAATGTTTTTTTTTGGGAGATTTTAGAAAATCGTTTTCGTGGGTGAGGTTTTTTATCCGAAATGACCCCAAAATTATTTTTTCGTAAATAACACAACCTTCGCCATCGTGTGGTGCTAGGGCCAAAAATTGGTTATACCCCTAATGTACATACATAAGTTACATATAACTACTGCTTATGTACATATATATATATATATACATTTGAATTTACATATATACATATGTATATAAAACATATAAACATATTTTGTACTTCACTGCAATCTGATAGTTTTGTTTTTGTGTACAACCACAATCTCATGACTGCCAGACTGCTGACTCTTAATTTTAATTTTAGCTCTAAGTTAGACTGAATTGAAGAATAGCGACAATTCATATCTTTAAGTTTGAAAATTTTTGAAATAAAGTTTCAGTTTTAAAATAAGCACAAACAACTGAAGTTGTTTAATTCTGTAAATCGCGCGATGTTTTCTATTTCAACCCTCAAACCTTTCCTGATCGACATAGTGTTAACAAGCGAGCGGTTTTATCCGAAATAGCTAAACTTTTCGACCCGGCCGGCTAGCTTGCTCCAAAGGTTATTGTTGCTAAAATCATTATGCAACACATTTGTAGAGATAAAACGAATTGGGATGAAGCTCTTACCCCAACCACTCTTCACCAGTGGCACTCATTCCTTGCTGATTATTCATACACAAATCAATTGAAATCCCCCGCTTTGTAAACTTTGACTCTGGTTACCTCATTGAACTTAACGGTTCTTGTGACGCTTCAGAAAAGGCATACGCAGCAACACTATACTTGCGCGAATTAAAGTTTTACACTTTCTTTTGAATTAAAAAAATATATTTTTTAACTCCGTTGAGTTATTCTTAGTTCTTATGCTAATAATAAACTGCCTTACAATTTTGAAATATCTTTCTTAAATACTAAAAAAATACATGTCTTTGTTTCTTACATTTAAGTATTAGAATAACACATATCTTTGTTTCTTATATTTAGGTATTAGAATAAACATATCTTTGTTTCTTATATTTAGGTATTAGAATAAACATATCTTTGTTTTTTTAGATAACTTCTTTGTTAGTCAAACAAGGTTGAACATGGCTTATTTCTTATCTTACAATTTTGTAATGTTATTATATTTTAGAGAAAATATTTTAGAAATTATTTACAATCCATAAAATTAAGAACAATGCAATGTTTGTATTTTATTATCTTTTAGAAAAAGTGTTTTTTGTATTGGGTTAAACGAGAGCGTCGTAAACGAGAACGTTATAATAAATTCTAAAATTTTGTTCTGCTTGTTTTCTTTTATATATTAGTACATACTTAAATATTTTGAGTCCTATGTAAATTGTACTGAGTATTATAATTATGAAAATTAATGTATAAAAAATTGAACGTATAGGATGTTCTTCATATGGTATGATTAGTTTTTTTAGTGAGTCAATATTATTAAATGCGTTGTTACGGTCCAACATTAATATTTTCATGATCTCAAAATACTCATCATGCTTTTTATGAATTGCTTCTATAAGTCTGTCATGTATATTCCTATAAGTATTATTGTCTATCCTAACTTCGTCAGTATACGTTACTAATGTTATGCCCGTAGTTGTGATATTGTCAACTTGATGAGTGCCATCCAATAATATGGATCCTTCGTCAATTTTAATTAAGTTCTGGTTATATTCCTGAATAACTATGCATTTACTATTCCTATTGTTGAGAAGTGGAAGTATGCATGTGTCCGTTTCGTTGTTTGTCCTGCAAATATTTTTTCCTAGGAAGTTCTTGCAATGGTCTACCCTGACGTAGTCTTTGTTGCATTGGGCAATTTGATCGTCCGTTTGAATTTTTCCGTGCCTAAAGCTTATGGGAGTGACTTTAAAAAGTTTACAGTTTTTAATTATTACAGTATTTAATATGGGATATTTATAGATAGTTATAAATAAGTTTCCAGTTCCAACTACGTGTATGTCTGCGTATTCTAAAATATTTATTATAGGTGCTGAAGTCAATTCGTGTTCTATTATTTCCTTTATATCTTCCAAATTTAAAGATTCAGTTAAATATTCGTTATTCTTTGCAGCGTTAATTGTCTTAACAAGTAGTAGGAGTTGATCATGTACTTGTTGGATGATGAGTTGGTTTTCTAATTTCTGGCCTTGTAATGCTTAACTTTTCAAACTTCGAGTTTACTAGACGTTGTTTTTCATTATTTTTTATTAATTCATTTATTTTTACCTCTAATTTGATGAAATCATCATGGTCTGGATTTCCTGTTATAAATTTCAATACTGACCCAAGAAAGTTTAGGGATCTCGTGTATCGTTTATGTTCGTTTAGTTGTGTTGCTAATATTTCGATTTTCTTTATCCAGATTGTTTCCTGAGTAGTGGGCTTATATTCTTCCGTTACGATTTGTCTGTATGGCGTGAGAATTTTTGTCAGGTTAGTGACGTGAAAAAAATACGAATGTTCATCATATAAAAAAACGTCATCAGTCCTGGTTAGGACATATTTGTGGTTTTCCAGATTCTCTATTTTTATGTCTGCCTTGGTTTTTGACATGACCACTGCGAGTAACATCAGGTAATGAATCAATTCTTGTGGATTGTATAATTCTTTATGTTGTCTTTATGAACAATTACTCCCCTCGTAGTTAAGACAGTGTCCTCACGGTCTTCTTTTACAATGTATTTGATGTATCTTGCGTCGTTCTTTTTTCTTAATCCTTTTATTTTCACTAAAATTTGTTCATTTGCAGAGAAAGTTCGGTGTCTTGTGCATCGATTTAGTCTTCGTAGCGTTTTTTCCGATGCTTGCTTTAATTTTTCACATATGCCACTTTTTTCGTATTTTATCTTATTAAACAAAATGTCTTTGGGTTTGAAACCAGTTACTGTATGAATTGTATTGTTTATTTCCCGTACCGTTTTATAAATTTCATCTGCTATCGTTGTCTCGTTTTGTATTTTAAAAATCCTGGCTAGTTCCGATATTGTACTATGAGCTCTTTCAACTTGTCCGTGCGATGTTGATCTATATACTGGTGTTTTAATTTTTGTAATACCATATCTTGTACACATCATTTCTACTGCTGCTGTATTGAGACATTTTTCATTATATGTCATTCGTCGTGGAGTTCGGGTGTTTGTAAGCAATTCTTCAATTTTATTATTCATATTTTCTCTCGAATCAAGTTCTCTCAGAGTTATATACTTTGAAAATTTATCAATGGCAACTAAAAATGTTTTTCCTTCGTTGAAATAAATGTCCATATGTATATATTCGCCTGGCTCTGTTGGTATGTCTGAATCTTTCAATAGTTCTCTTGTCGGGTTTCTTTCGTATCTACCAAAAAGACATGGGCTGCATTTTTTATTGTATGCTTTACAATGCTGTTCAATTTTTGGCCAGTAGTGTGTTTCGAGTATTTCTCTTATATTATTTTTATAACCTCGGTGGGCTCTTTCGTTAACTTTTTTTACTATTTCAATCTGTTTATCAGTATCTTGAATATCAAATAGTCATTAAATGTGTTCCTTATAATTGTTCCAAATTTAAACATATTTTTCATTGTAAAGGGTGTTTTTATTGAGGTATAGAACTTTAAGTTGGCATCACTTTTTTAACTGGCGGCCATTTTGTCAGCTGTCAAGTGATTAATATTTAGTTTGGTTTGCCATTTCATCATGAACAGGTTGACAAAAGAACAACGCTTGCAAATCGTGCAAATTTATTTCGAAAATAATGGTTCAGTTCGCGAAGTTTACCGCAAGCTCCGTCCATTTTATGGTCGACATAATCGTCCATCAGAGCAATTAATTCGGTTAACCATGGATCGTTTTCGCACTACGTTTACTCTATGTGATAATACGCATCCGCAGAGACGTCGAACAGTGCGCACCGAAGAAACAATTGCCGCTGTAGAGCAAAGTGTTGAAGAGGACCCGAATGAATCGATTCGCCACCGTGCACAGCAATTGGAGCTTTGTCCATCAACAAAAAAAAATTGAAAATTGGACCTGTAGAATTGGCTTTATTCGAGCCAGCCGCGGCGGCCACATGCCCGAAATCATATTTAAACATTAATGGCATAAAATTATCCTTCCAATAAAGCCAAATTGATGGACATTAAAACGATTTTCTTGTGTTTTATTTCAATTCGAAGTTCTATACTTCAATAAAAAACACCCTTTAGTATGAATGGCAGTATTTTTTTGTGGTTGTAAAACCTTTTTTAATTCTTTTATCAATTCTTGTTCGTTTGTAAAATTTATTGTATGTCTAATCCTATTTGGAAAAATTGTACGTGTTCGTGTTACTTTTAGTATTTGGTACCAAATACTAAACTATGTGAGCTTTCAGCAGAATGTACAGTGTCTATAGATGAGGCATTAATCTGTTGTCGTGATAATGCATCAGCTACTACATTTTGGTGTCCTGGTTTGTATACTAATTTTGCTCCAAAATCTTCAATTATTGATTTCCAACGTTTCAATTTCGGATTTGAGTTTTTTCAGATATAGCGTGTGTTAAGGATTGGTGATCTGTATAAATGGTGAGGTCTGTTGTGCCATAAATATAATTTCTCAGTTTTTGTAGTGCCCAAATTATCGCTAGTAACTCTTTTTCGTTGGTGCTGTAATTTTCTTCAGTTTTGCTCAATGTTCTGCTGAGGAAAAAAATTGGTTTCTTCATTTGACTAAGTACGGCTCCAATAGCTATGTTAGATGCATCAGTAGTCAGTTCAAATGGCTTATCGTAGTTAGGTTGAAAAAGTTCAACTTGTTCTTTTAAACATTTTTTTAGTTTGTTAAATGTTCTATGGCAGCTTCATCTAAATGTATTTTTGTTGTAGCACTTTTGTTATTTCCAATTTGTCCATTATCTCCTCGTAAATGAACTGTAAGGGGCTTAGCTATGCAAGCATATCCTTGTATAAATTTTCTATAATAACCTGTCATACCCAAAAAACCTCTCAAGTCTTTGAGTGTTTGGGGTAAAGGATATTTATCTATTGTTTTAACCTTTTCTGGATTCGTAGCTATTTTATTATGCTTAATGACGTGACCCAAGTATTCGACCTCTGTTTGGAAAAACTTGGATTTTTCACTGGATACCCTGAGTGTTTCCTGATTTAAAGCATTAAATATGATTTGAATGTGTTCCATATGTTCTTCTGGTGTTGAAGAGTATATGAGTACATCATCAATGTAGACATAAGCAAACTTCCCGATATATTCTCTTAGGATATCATCGACACATCTTTGGAATATTGAAGGGGCGTTTTTTAGTCCGAATGGCATACGCACAAATTCGTACTTGCCAGGGAGCAACATCGGTAAAAGAGAGGTACTACCCGGTATCACCTGCGGTACAAGAACTTATATATGCCGAAGTTGACCAAATGCTTAAACTAGGCGTAATAGAGGAGAGCCTGAGTCCCTGGAGTAATCGATGCACGCTGGTGAGAAAACCTGGAAAAAATCGCCTCTCTCTGGACGCAAGAAAACTCAACGAAAGAACGATAAAGGACGCCTACCCCATACAAAATATTGAGGCGATACTGAGCAGTTTAGACGAGACCTACTATATAAGCAGTGTAGATTTAAAGTTTGCATTTTGGCAAATTCCACTGGAGGAAAAATCTAGAATGTACACAGCCTTTACCGTACCAGGACGCCCATTATACCAATATGCTGTAATGCCATTCGGTTTGTGTAATGCGGCCCAAAGACTGTGTAGGCTCATGGATAAAGTAATCCCACAAGAGCTCAAGTCCAACGTATTTGTCTACTTAGATGACTTGCTGGTCATCTCAGCTGATTTTGAAAACCACTTAATCTTATTGAAAAAAGTAGCGGAATGTTTCACAAAAGCAAATTTAACGATAGGTCTCACGAAATCAAAATTTTGCTTTAAAGAATTGAGGTATCTAGGCTTCATTGTAGGAGGAGGTGTTATGCGAACCGATCCACAGAAAATAGAAGCCATAAAATGAATTCCAATTCCAAAATCAGTAAGAGAAGTTCGTAGTTTTCTCAGTACCGCAGGATGGTATGGGCGATTTATACAAAATTTTTCGTCAATTACCGTACCACTCACAGATCTGATCAAAAAAGGAGCTAAATTCAAAATAACCGATGAAGCAACCAATAGTTTCAAAAAACTTAAGCAAGCATTGACGTCAGCTCCGGTATTGGTCCATCCAGACTTCAAAAAACGATTTTATATCCAGTGTGACGCATCTACTTATGGTGTAGGAGCTGTACTCTTTCAAAAAGATGAAAGTAATAATGAAAGACCAATCGCATTCTTCTCCATGAAATTAAATGCGGCACAAAAGAACTATAGTGTAACGGAAAAAGAATGTCTAGCCGCCGTACTAAGAGAAAGTGATGCCCTTGCAATCCTTTTAAAGGGATATTACAAGATAATATGAATTCCAAGGTCAAAGGAGAGTGGACAATGACATATACAGACATGCAAGGGGATAGTGGTTTTATGTTTGCACAAATAAAGTAGAAAGAAGTCTGAAAGTGGCCGACATAAAGTCCAGATCGAGTAGTGGTTAAAATAAAAAAAGGAAGTAAATAGTTTGCTAGTTTCAATTAAATTGATATAAAAAAAAGTGAAGTAAATTTATAGATATACATAGATTGCAGTAAGTGAAAATAAATTTGTGCAAACTAATGTTTTTCGTGGTAATAAGTTTTTGGTTTTTTGTATAAAATTAGATAATATAATATTCAAAGGCTACTTACTATTCTTTAAACTACTAAACCGCTAAACTGAGGAAACAGAAAATTTCTGAAAAGGGTACATAGGAAAATAAGTTGTCCGGGAGGAAGGTATGAGCCGGAAGATAAATTCCTCTGTTTCCGGTAAAATAAAACATCAAGAAAGTGAAAAACAAGGTAAACGGTTTTTATTTCATTAGCTTTTCCTTTATTAATAAAGTACCATCCCAAAAGAAATAAAACGAAGTGATTTAACATATTGGAATAGGACAAGCTTTCTGTTAAATCCAGGTGTAGTCTCCCGTAATTTAACTTATAATCTACAGCTTTAAGTGGAGGAAAAACAAAAACACCGTAGGTCAAAAACACAAATTTGTGAAAGAAAGTATTAGGGATTTTTGAATATATATTAAGTTAATATTTGATAAATAGTTAGGATAAGTTTATGTTATGTGTATGTCCTGTGAAAGGTTCGTACTAGGGTAAAATTCTGTTGATAACCTAAATATTTGTTTAGTGCACTTATTGTAAAAGAAAAGCGCCAAAAAACCCCTCAGAGAGCTCTTTTAGGGAGAATTAATAAATAAATACAAAAATTAGAGTAGGCAAGAAAATTGTTTAAAGGCCGATTTTTGTTATCTAGTGCGATCCTTAATTAATTAAGAAAAAAAGAAAAACCTAAAAAGATTTGAGCCACGTTAATTATATGTAGTTAAGTTTAGGTACATAAGTGTTTTAATAAAGTGTGTATTGAATTAAAAAAACAATGTCTTTGTGTTGGTAAATTTTGTGTTCAAGGATTTCAGGTACCTGAGTTTGAAATGGACGACATGCCATAAAAAGGAAAAGTAAGTTGTTGATGAGAAAAAGTATTTGGGGTCATTTACGAATATGTAATCACAAATGGCATAGGAAGGGTAAGGGCGACGGCGAAACTGGGTATAATATCTGTCTCAGTTTAATAAATGTATGGGTGTTCTCTAAAAGTGCACTGTGAGGTGCTAGTGATTTTAGTTAAATATTTTTTCTTTTGTAATATAGTTTTTTTTAAATTAGTTATCGGTTAGATTATATTAGTTTTTGCTGATCGAAACTGAGTTGTGGTGAAGGGTTAAGAAACTCCCCCGTTAATGAGAGAAGAGAATAAAAGAGCTAGTTCGGGACTCCACAGACATCGCTGAGAAAAAGTTTCGCAACAGGTGTAAATGGAAAATAGCCGAATTTGAAAAAACTTGTAAAAATTTTATTAAATAATTTACTCAAGCTTCAGGTCCAGAAAATAAACATACATGATTATTTTATCCGATATTTCAAAATCATTTATATATATTTTCTGGGCCTAAAGCTTGAATAAATTATTTAATAAAATTTAATGAAAAAGTCGAATAAATCAGGATAATTTTATCTTGTGAAAATTAATAGAAGTAAATTTCGTATACTAATTTGTTAAATAATACGGTTACACAGTTTATATTCGTAGTTACTAGTATCCACCGTCATAAGTGGTAGAATCGATCAAATAATACTGATAAGATTCTTTAATTAAAAATAAGATTTGAATTTGAGCCAAACAATTTCAACTTCAACCCAAAACATTTCAACCATTTATGTATAAATATTATTTATTGCAAAATTATATTTTAATACTTAACTTAAAACGTAATGTAATTTAGTTATGTGTTGTAAACCTCTGTACATCATATGGGTTTCATAAAAAACTAACCTAAATAAATTCCCTTTCTGATTTTAGGTGTTGTGCCAATAAATAGCAGAGGGGAAAAGCAGCGAATGCATCTAAGAGATGCATTTTTAACAGATCAGTTGGATCCTATGTATGTTGCTTATAATATGTAAATAAAATAAAATATCGTATATATTTAAAAAGTATTTATATTGTTTATTATTGATTAGCAAAAGAAAAAAAGCGACTATTTTACGGTCCCATACAAAAATTATGCTATGTGTCAGAATAGAATAATACATAGTAAAAAATAAACAATTACGCTTTTGTAAGTACCCTAGAGGGAAAAGAACCTGTCACAGGATATGTCACGTGACTGCTTCCCAGGGACTAGCAACCGGTTCCAGTTCCGGAACTTAATATGGGATGCACCGGTAGCTTTTGCATGACATTGTCATTGGAGGGAGTCAATTGACATAATTAAGATACTCGGTGACAGGTTCTAGACCTAACCTTTACGTACTTGTCCTGTGGTCGTATCCTTAGTACCAGTTATGGTTTCTTAAAAACCGGTAATAGAACTATCCTAGAGCAGAATGTACCCAGAATGTACGCTGGTAAGCTTTTCAGTGGGTATAACTTCGGTTTCGATTAAGATAAGTTTCTAAAAGTTTGTTTGGTCCAAGTCAACTTACAATATATTTAATTAATGTAATCTATCACCATAAATAATAAAAAAATAGAAAAAAAAATACGTAGAATTTTTTGGAGTAAGGGATTTTTTGATTTTGGTTTTTATTCCAAAAATTCAGGCTTTCAAGGTCATTTGAAAAATATAAATAAATAAAAACTACTTATTTAATTGTCCATCCTACGTTTCGTTGGGGTTTTTCCAACTTCTTCAGGGATTTTTGTAAGCGCTTTTGTTCTAGTTTTGTGAAACGTCCCCATTTCGCCAGGCACGACTTAGAAACTTTTTGTATCATTCCTGTTTTCACCAGTTATAGCACAGGTACGTTCAGGGCAATTGGTACAACATTTCCCGTAGGGTACCTATCTTTTTGCGATTGCCAATTATTTAACTTTAATGTAAGATGAAGTCAAACATATATATTTTGAACAATAAATGGTGTATGATAGTTATCCTCGAAGGCTGCTAGAAAGCTTGCACCATCTTTCATAGCCAATGTTATATCCGAAAAGTCTGAAAGCGCTTTCTTCAACTAAATTAAAATTACATTTATGCAATCTGAAAGCACTCCATGCTTTTTCAATAAAATATTGGAAATTGTTTACGCCTCATTTTGTACAACTTTGCCCTTCGCTGTAATTGAGCGCTTGATTAAGCTCAACTACAAGAAGGGCTTGAGTTAGTGGCTGTTTAATTACTTCTCACTATGTTTTATATTCATTAACCCGATATCTAAGCTGAAAGTCAGACGATTCTTTTTCAAATTAATAATAAAGTGCGTTTTCATTAGTTCAACACAAAATTATTCTGGGACAAGATTTCTTCTAAGTGAACCCCCGCGCAAACATTTTGGTCCTTCGAGATGGATATCAAGGATCATGCCCAGGAAAACCCATTTTTCACCTATAAAGGACACTTCAACCCAGGTTATAAAAGGACAATTCAACCCAGGATACAAAAGATAAGTTGAAACGCAATAAATTAATAAAACAAGGTACTGTACAAATATAATTAACTATTAATAAATAAATACATATGTGCATTAAATCATTAAATTTCAAAATCTAATATAAAAATTATTATAAATTATTTGTACATACATACACGCATATGTAAGACCCTATACTTCGTGTATATACCTAAACATATAAATATATTTATTTATACATACATATGTATATTTCCGTACTCAGCAACAATAATTTAAATACCGTTAATGGTCTTATAACCTTTTTTCTACAAATTGAAATTACTGATTTAAGAAACGATATCTACAAGTGGTTTTAACATTGAGTTACAAACTACTAATAGACATGTAAAAAATTACATTTGCATATGGTCCAAATTAGCAATAAAGCAATAAAGCATAAATTCCACACGACGCGTTCTACGCGCTTGCGTTTCATAAGTTTTAAGCTTTTGACGCTTTAAAAACTGCATGTTTCAGCTTAAAGCTGAAAGTCCACACCACGCATTCTACGTGCTTGCTTTTCGTGAGTTTTGAGCTTTTGACGCTTTAAAAACTGCAAGTTGCACACCATGCTTCATGCACGTTTTTGCTTATCAAATATCAGGAAAAGTTAGCAGACTTTTTGTTATCTTTTTTTAAGTTTTATGTTCTTTAAATTGTTTTAATTCGTATTTCATCAACTGCTTACAAAAATAGCTTTCAAATAATTAAATGTTCAATCTCAAAAAATTTTAGACTCGGAACTTTGCAGCACTACCTGATATGTTGTATACGACGCGTAAAAGTAGAATGTTGTTCATTTTTTTACGCGTCACAAGTTTGCAATTTTTTGTAACTTACTTTATGAAAATACTCTTATTCAACTTTTTTGAGAGACGCGTAGGAAGCATGACACGTAGAAAGCGTGGTGTGGACTTTCAGCTTAATTGTTCCAGTGAACACATACATATGTATGTATGTAATTTCTTTTCTTAACCTACATTAAAACAAAATTCTGTTAAATTAGCACAGTGGGTTTGAATCAAGTAAATTAATGAAGAAAATCACTATTGCTCTATTAATAAATCTTTAAAATTTTTAAAACAAAAAAAGCCAACCAAAATAAAAACTAAAAATAAAAGGAAAAATTCAACATTTATTCAAATATATTTCTATATATTACGAGGTTTACTAGTATTTACACACACATATATATCTCAAACATAAGTCGAAAAACCTTCGTCAGAGCCTATCATTAATATTAGTCAAGAATATATTTGGTTAAAAATAAAAGTATACATATATAAAACCATAATAAACCTTCTTTGGTTTTACTCTGCCTTAAGGTGTTTAGTTGGTTTGAGTAATTTTCTTAATTTCACAATACAATATGTCATTACTCGCAAGCTTTATTAGAGCATTGGATCGCGCAGTGGAGTTTCATTCTTATTGTTTTTATATGTCACAAGAGGACCACACTATTCACACTCTTGAGATCCAAAAGGAAGAAATTCTTCATCTATGGACTGTACTACGCCTAGCGTACGATGCACTCATAGAACACCCCTCCTCGTGCGGTAAAGAAAATACTCTAGAAAGCATTAAGGGCAAATATTTTTCAGCCTACAATACCCATCTCAAAGGTTTGTCTAGAATAAGTGAACTCTTAGACTCAATAAGAAATCAGCCCTCTGTTTCATCATCAACAATGATATCCCGTATACATTTACCGCCTTGTGATATTGATGATTATTATGGCGACTACAGCGCTTGGCCATCTTTTAGGGATCAATTTTCAGGACTGTATGGTGCTTAAGAACGGCTAGCTCCTGTAGAAAAACTTTGTCATTTATTAAAAAAAAGGAGAAGCCCACGAAATAGTTCGTTCGTGCCCTTTTACAAACGCGGGCTTTGCCATGGCATGACAAAGTCTTTTAGATAGGTATGAGAACAAGAGAGTTCTCATTCATGCGCGTTTGAAAATTTTACTTAATTTAACTCCCATTTCCAAATATAATGGACTTTGTTTGAAAACCCTGCAACGCACTATCAATAATTGTATAGCGAACTTATCCTTGCTAGAGGTTAATACAAGGACGTAATCTTTGTATACGTTTGTTAAACCTGTCTATCAGATACTACCCTCAATTTACGGGAACAAACTTTGCGTAGTGGCTCACAATTACCAACGTGGCACGAAATGGATTCATTTTTAACCGCACGATTTCACACTCTGGAATCTGTGACCGATATTAGATCAACTGCAGATTCTTCAAATCTAGGCACAAAACATTTTAATAAATTTAATGATAAACTGTGCCAAGGGAAAAAAGTAAATACTTTTCATACCAATGTAAAGAAAATAAAGGCTATCCAATGTAAGCTGTGTTCGGGTTCTCATCCCATTAGGTTGTGTCCAAAATTCCTTCAAATGTCCATAGATGAACGGTTTTCAACTGTTCGAAACCAAAAACGGTGCACGAACTGTTTAGCAACCTGACAAGACCTTAAACAATGTGCTCTTTAAGCAAACAAAAGCATCATTCCCTCTTACACCGTAATAATATAGTCTACATATGTTGATACTTTTCCAAGTCGAATGTCGTAGTAAGGGAACCCCAGCCTACACTATCGCTTAACGATCATTGCACAACAGCCGCAGCTAGTATGCGCTCTCTTCAAACATATTCCACCCATTTACAGTCCACTAAATACTTTTCCATTCTTCTTGGTACGGCATTAGTCGACTTATGCTGCATAGGTGGCACTCGACCAACTGTTCAAGCATTGATAGATACCGCGTCAGAAGCTTCCTTTATTTCAAAGGCACTACAATACAAATTTTCCTTTGTTCTACGTTTACTTCAACCGAAATCTTAGGACTTAATGGTGCCCGGGCTGCAACTGCTGATCGAGTATCTACTGTCACTATTGCATCCCCCAACACAAAATGTTTGAAACGCAAATCAATGTACTAGTTATGCCAAAATTAACAGGCCAATTACCATAACATTCGTTGGCCTCCTTTATGCAATCAGGTTTTTCGGACCTTCAAATGGCTGACATGAATCTGCATAAAAGAACCATGTTGATATATTGTTAGGTGGAGATATATATCCCCAAATCCTTCAAGAAGGTGTCCGGTGGAACAAAGACCTTGTAGTCCAAAATATGATATATTGTTGGATTATCACCGGCAAAATTTCCCGTCTGTCTCGTTGCCAACTATATCTTCACTTTATGCAGAAATTACTCTTGATAAACAAGTTAGGCTTTTTTGGGAATTAGAAGAAATTCCTGATAAATATCGGATGTCAGCTGACGACGAGTATTGTGAGGAACTATTCAAAACTACTACATATCGGATTGAGTCAGGTCGTTATATTGTTTCCCTTCCATTTCGAAAAGATTTTCCCAAGACTTATGCTTTGACTTTCTCGCGATCTTATTTTTCGTCAGTATTGCCGAAATGAAGATAGCCTAAGTAGACTTCCTGAGAAAAAGCTAAAATATGATGAGGTTATCAGAGAATACTTAAGTTTAAATCATATGATATCTAGCCCAGCGCCTGTAGAGTCTAATGAAATTTCCTCTTTCTATTTGCCTCACCATGCAATTCTCAAGCCAGACGTACCACAACGAAGCTTCGCGTAGCCTTTTACGCTTCTCACAATGGATTATGTCTTAACGACGTCCTTTATCCAGGGCCTGTACTTCAAGCCGACTTAACTATTCTCATGCTTAGATGGCGTCTTTTTAAATATGTATTTAGTGCCGCCATAGAAAAAATGTACAGGCAGATTCTCGTCGATCCCAAACACACCCCGTATCAACGAATTATATTTCGATCAGAACCCCAAGAATCTCCCCGTGATTATGAGCTGCAGACAGTTACTTTCGGTGTAAACTGTGCGCGCTACTTAGCAATAAGGACAATGCTTTAACTAGCTAATGATATTCTCAGAAATTATATGTATGTTGATGACATACTTTATGGCGCTTCCAGCCTCCCCCATGCAGTCGAGACCCGGAATCAGCTCACGGAGGTTCTTAGCTCCGCTGGATTATCTCTTTGAATATGGACAGCAAATCACAAAGCTTTTCTTCAAGAGCTACCCCCGAGCATTTATTAAACGAAAATTTCTTAAAACTCTCAGAGTCCAGTAATACTAAAACTCTCGGCCTGAGATGGAATGCTGCGCGAGTTACATATAACTACTGCTTATATGTATATATTTGAATATATGTACATACATAAGTTACATATAACTACTGCTTATGTACATATATATATATATATACATTTGAATTTACATATATACATATGTATATAAAACATATAAACATATTTTGTACTTCACTGCAATCTGATAGTTTTGTTTTTGTGTACAACCACAATCTCATGACTGCCAGACTGCTGACTCTTAATTTTAATTTTAGCTCTAAGTTAGACTGAATTGAAGAATAGCGACAATTCATATCTTTAAGTTTGAAAATTTTTGAAATAAAGTTTCAGTTTTAAAATAAGCACAAACAACTGAAGTTGTTTAATTCTGTAAATGGCGCAGTCGCGGTGATTTTATCTAAAGATAAAATTAAATCGAACCATAAATATAAAAAGTGTTCCAAAGAACATAAAAACTTATAAGCAAAACTGAATAAACTCTTTTACTTAAAAGAAAAAATTATAATTAAGTGAAAATATATTTCCCAGTAAACAAATAATAATTAAAATAAAAAAAAAAAATTAAAATAAATCCTGAAGTGATACAACAAAGAATCGAACAATTAGAATGTCTCATCCTAAAACAGGATACCACAATAAAAGAGCAGCAACAACAAAATGCTGCCCTCCAAAACCAAATAGAAACTCACATGCAAATTATGCAACAACAGAAAACAGAGTATGACATGAGAATCCAACAAGCTGAAGCTATTTTACAACAGCATCGACAACAATATCAGTCACAGTCACAACACAACACAACATTTGGCTTGGATACCAATCAAATAATAAATCAATTTAACCAAATAAAACCATTTGGTCCAAAAAACAACCTATCATCTTTTATAAAAACCGTCGAAAATCTGATTGCATTATGTGGCAATAACTATGAACTTCAAAGGTTTGGAATAAAAATTATAAAAAACCAAAAATTCTTTGGAAAGGTGGCAGATTCAATTAACCTTCTAGCAGACGACGCCAGCTGGGAAGACATCAAAACTCAACTAATAAAGGATTTAGGACCAAAAACATCTTACTCTTCGGTAATTAATTATTGTAGAAGTATAAAGATAAGTAATTTAAATGAATTATTTAAAGTATTTATAGAATCTAAGTATAAACTTAATGACACTTATCTGTACGACGAATCAAAACCTGACTTATACTCTCCTCAAAATGTTGACAGAGACTTAACGGAAATATTAATAGATAAAATAGACGGACAATTTAGATCTTGCATTATAGACGAAAAACCAACACTGGACTCACTTTATAAACGATTTTCTCAATTAAAATTATTATATGATAAAAGGGCTATAGATTTTAAATCAAAAAAAATAACTAATGCACAAAACAACACAAACAGCCATAACGAAAAGAAAGAAACTGGTAGGAACTTTAATAATAAACAACATTTTAATAAGAAATCTTCAAATAATTTTCAAACCAACAAATATGCCAGTAACCCTCAGTCTCAACAACATAGAAATAGTCCCATACCTAAGGATATAGGAAATTTAGAAGACAATGCAGAAAATGAAGTAAATTTTCTTTCAAGCCCACAAAACGACTGCTACCCCTAATAACGGTCACAATAGGTAATAAAAGAGTTATTTGCTTAATTGATACCGGCGCAGAAACTAGTATTATAAAACCAAATCTGTTCCCAAATGAATTTCTTGAAACACAACTAAATAAGCCTTTCATGTTCCGAACATTAAATGGAATCAACTCAACATTAAAAGGTATAATTACTACAATGCCTAAAGAGTTTAATATTCCTGGTACACTTTCGTTGAAAATAATTAACTTTACAGGCAGAAAATATGATGCCATTATTGGCCAAAATTTTCTTATTCCATTGAAAGCCAAAATAGATTTAGAAAAAAAATATATTGACATATTCGGAAAGAAAATTCTATTTGATGAAGAATCTCCATATCATATAAACAGTATCCAAACTATTAACGATACTAAGTTTCAAAATATCAACGAATTAAATTTAAGTAATTTAAATAACGAAGAATACTTAAAAATAACAAAATTATTAAACGAATACAACGACTTATTCTATAAAGATGGCGATGTTTTGACTTGTACAGAAGAGGTACAACATGTAATTCCAACAACTCTTAATACACCTCTTTATTCAAAAATATATAGATACCCCCAAATTCACGAAAAGGAAATCCAAAATCAAATACAGGAGATGCTCTCTCAAAATATCATTCAGGAAAGTAGTTCTCTTTACAACAGTCCTCTATGGATAGTTCCAAAAAAAAAATCGACAATTCTGGCATCAAAAAGTGGAGAATCGTTGTGGATTATAGAAAACTCAACGAGTTTACAAAAACAGACAAATTCCCTATTCCGCACATGGAAGCTATACTCGATAAATTGGGTAGAGCACAATATTTTTCAACCCTCGACCGCGCAAAAGGCTTCCACCAAATCTTGGTAAAACCGGAGGATAGGGAGAAAACCGCCTTTTCTACTCCATTCGGTCACTATGAATTCATAAGAATGCCGTTTGGGTTGAAAAATGCACCATCGACCTTTCAAAGGCTGATGAACTCCGTGTTGAAAGACTATATAAATAAAATTTGCGTCGTATATTTAGACGATATTCTAATATTTAGCACATCTTTAGATGAGCATTTACTTAACTTGAAAAAAATTTTCAATCGGCTCCGAGAAACTAAATTAAAAATCCAAATTGATAAATGTAGTTTTCTACAACGCTAAACTGAGTTTTTAGGTCATATTCTCACCCCTCAAGGTGTAAAACCTAATCCAAAAAAAATTAAAATCATCCAAAATTTGCAAATTCCAAATACTCAAAAGAAAATTAAGTCTTTCCTAGGGATGACGGGATTTTATCGAAAATTTATAAAGGATTATGCCAAAATTGCATTCCCTATGACAAAATTTTTAAAGAAAAATGAAAAAGTCAACGTTAATGATCCAAATTTCATTGTAGCTTTTCAAAAATTAAAAGACATTCTTATAAACCCTCCCATATTAAGGTACCCAAATTTCAATAAAAAATTTAAATTAATAACCGATGCAATTATGCACTTGGGGCTGTTTTAACACAAGATGGCCATCCAGTCTGTTATGCATCCAGAACACTGAACGACCACGAAAAAAATTACTCAAGCATCGAAAAAGAGCTCTTAGCTATAGTCTGGGGCACTCAGTATTTTAGACCTTATTTATACGGGGTAGAATTTGATCTCAGTACAGATCATCAACCACTTAAGTGGCTACAAGCCAAAAATAATGGCAAAAATATTAACCCCAGATTACAAAGATGGCTTGTCCTTCTTATGGACTATAATGCCAAAATTGAATATATTAAGGGAAAAGAAAATCATATTGCAGATTTTCTTAGTCGTATCGAAGAGAGAGGTTCAGCAGAAAATATAAATGTAGGTGAAAATTTAATAGAAAATAGATCCACATCAACGTTAGAAGTGGAAACAATGCATTCTCAAGAGGAAAATGTAAACGACAATTTCAAAATTTTAACCACAGTTATTAATCGCTTTAAATTTCAAATAGTAATAACTGAAAGAAAAACTATGGACTCCATGTGTATATTTGACAAAATCAGAATCTTTCTAGATAACGATGACCTAAATTCCCCGGAAATAGGTAATTATCTCAAACAATTTCCACTTAAGGGACAGTGTTTTCAAATGTCAATGAAAGAAAATATTATCAATTTCAAAAAGTTATAGAAAATTTATACCAGAATAGAACCGATGTAAAATTCTTTAAATGTTCATATTTTGCTAAAGATATTGAAGATATTGATGAACTGAAAAAACAAATATCGTTGTATCATAAAAATGAAACAGGTCACTCCGGAATCAACCCAACATACGAAGGAATAAGGCACAAAATATATAACCCCAAGTTAAAATTAACAATTCATGAAGTAATAAATAACTGCGATTATTGCACATCCGCGAAATATGATAGAAACCCAATAAAACCGAAATTGCACCTTACCGAAAGTCCCTCCACCACTAATGAAATAGTACATGTCGATACATACGTAAACACGAAACAATCGTTCATTATTTTCATACGTTAGAAGTGGAAACAATGCATTCTCAAGAGGAAAATGTAAACGACAATTTCAAAATTTTAACCACAGTTATTAATCGCTTTAAATTTCAAATAGTAATAACTGAAAGAAAAACTATGGACTCCATGTGTATATTTGACAAAATCAGAATCTTTCTAGATAACGATGACCTAAATTCCCCGGAAATAGGTTTTCAAATGTCAATGAAAGAAAATATTATCAATTTCAAAAAGTTATAGAAAATTTATACCAGAATAGAACCGATGTAAAATTCTTTAAATGTTCATATTTTGCTAAAGATATTGAAGATATTGATGAACTGAAAAAACAAATATCGTTGTATCATAAAAATGAAACAGGTCACTCCGGAATCAACCCAACATACGAAGGAATAAGGCACAAAATATATAACCCCAAGTTAAAATTAACAATTCATGAAGTAATAAATAACTGCGATTATTGCACATCCGCGAAATATGATAGAAACCCAATAAAACCGAAATTGCACCTTACCGAAAGTCCCTCCACCACTAATGAAATAGTACATGTCGATACATACGTAAACACGAAACAATCGTTCATTATTTTCATAGATAAATTTTCAAAGTTCGCAATTCATTTCCACCTTCCTGACAGAAACAATCAAACCATAATTCAAAAACTAAGAGAATTTCTAGCTATTAAAGGCAATGTAAAAAAACTCGTATTCGACAACGAGTTCAACACAGTCAATGTTCGAAAATTCCTAGATGATAACAATATATTATATCATGCAACAAAACCAAATAGCCACACAGGAAATTCGGACATAGAACGACTTAATAATACCATAACCGAAAAAATTAGAGTATTAAGCCTAGAAGACAATATACCAATTATATCACAAATGGCAAAAGCAATTAAATTTTATAATAATACTTACCACTCATCAATTAAATGTACTCCCTTTGAAGTGGAACAACATAAAATAGATCACAATATAATAAAAGAAAGAATTGATGCAAACAAAAAAAGAGTATTAGAAAAAGAAAACAAAAAAAGAGAAGAATATATCGAAAACAGAAGAGAGGGCTATATAAAAAACTATAGAAGCTTAAGACATAAGGAAGTACCAAAGTATAGAAAACAAACACTAGATAATATACATCCTACTAATATCAAAAAAAGAGAGGATTACTAAATATTATTGGTTCAGCACAGAAATTTTTGTTTGGTACTATGGATGACGAAGATAGAAATGACATTTTAACCCATTTAAATTTGGTATCCGAAAATAATCACTATGCTATAGAAAACCTCAACAAACAAATCATAATAAATGATCATTTTCAGAAAAGTATCAATTTGCTTCAGTCTACTATGCAATCAGATCGCAATACAATCAATACTGCCTTCGAAGATTTAAAAACGAAAAATAATCATATAGCAGTTCAAGTACTATATGCAGACATTATGCTTAAACTAAATTACATTGAAGATAAAGTTAATCAAATACAGAACAGCATTGCTTCAGCTAAGAACCACATACTTCACCCAAATATACTTACATCTGACGAAATCATGACTTACAACATTGACTTTTACAAACTTCAACTTATAAAACTAGACGTTATGTACTACAAAGACGATTTATTAGTGATTGCCCTAAAAATACCTTTAGATTCTTTTACAACTGATTTAAAGGCAATATTCCCAATGCCAAATTCAAACTTTTATGAAATAGATGATAATATAGAATATTTTGTAAATGTTGATAACACAACATACAAATTCAGAGAAAATACCCCATTAAAATACATGGACATAAGTTCAAACTGTATACTCATAGGAAACTGCAAGTTAAGGCAAAACAAAGAATTTCAAATAATAAATGTCGATGATGAAACAATAATAATAAAAAATGCCATAAGCAAAAAATTGATTCAAAATTGTGACGATAAGGAATTTATTTTAAATGGAAATTATTTAATATCCTATTATAATTGTGAAATCCAAATTGATAATTATGTATATCTTAACAAAAATGAAATGACATTTGACAAATTTAACTATGAAACTAATATAAATGCCTTTACAGAAGATTTCAATATAACGTTTCAGAATATACCATATGAAAACAATTATCAAAATATAAAAGAAATAAAAGAATTGAAGTTACATAAAAATATAAGCTATGGAATAAGTTTTTTAATGATAATCACAATTATTATTATAATTATTGTACTAATTTATTTTCGAAAGAAAAATCAAGTATAAATTAATATAAATGAACCCTCTCCTAAAATAAAAGAAATTGAAAAAAATATGAAATAGAAGAATAAGCAATTAAATTCAGGAGAATTTTTAAACAAAGGGTAGAGGAGTTACATATAACTACTGCTTATATGTATATATTTGAATATATGTACATATATAAGTTACATATAACTACTGCTTATGTACATATATATATATATATATATATATACATTTGAATTTACATATATACATATGTATATAAAACATATAAACATATTTTGTACTTCACTGCAATCTGATAGTTTTGTTTTTGTGTACAACCACAATCTCATGACTGCCAGACTGCTGACTCTTAATTTTAATTTTAGCTCTAAGTTAGACTGAATTGAAGAATAGCGACAATACATATCTTTAAGTTTAAAAATTTTTGAAATAAAGTTTCAGTTTTAAAATAAGCACAAACAACTGAAGTTGTTTAATTCTGTAAATCGCGCGATGTTTTCTATTTCAACCCTCAAACCTTTCCTGATCGACATAGTGTTAACAAGCGAGCGGTTTTATCCGAAATAGCTAAACTTTTCGACCCGGTCGGCTAGCTTGCTCCAAAGGTTATTGTTGCTAAAATCATTATGCAACACATTTGTAGAGATAAAACGAATTGGGATGAAGCTCTTACCCCAACCACTCTTCACCAGTGGCACTCATTCCTTGCTGATTATTCATACACAAATCAATTGAAATCCCCCGCTTTGTAAACTTTGACTCTGGCTACCTCATTGAACTTAACGGTTCTTGTGACGCTTCAGAAAAGGCATACGCAGCAACACTATACTTGCGCGAATTAAAGTTTTACACTTTCTTTTGAATTAAAAAATATATTTTTTAACTCCGTTGAGTTATTCTTAGTTCTTATGCTAATAATAAACTGCCTTACAATTTTGAAATATCTTTCTTAAATATTAAAAAAATACATGTCTTTGTTTCTTACATTTAAGTATTGGAATAACACATATCTTTGTTTCTTATATTTAGGTATTAGAATAAACATATCTTTGTTTCTTATATTTAGGTATTAGAATAAACATATCTTTGTTTTTTTAGATAACTTCTTTGTTAGTCAAACAAGGTTGAACATGGTTTATTTCTTATCTTACAATTTTGTAATGTTATTATATTTTAGAGAAAATATTTTAGAAATTATTTACAATCCATAAAATTAAGAACAATGCAATGTTTGTATTTTATTATCTTTTAGAAAAAGTGTTTTTTGTATTGGGTTAAACGAGAGCGTCCCGATCTCTATTAATTCTTCCAACTTGTTGGTTATAATAAATTCTAAAATTTTGTTCTGCTTGTTTTCTTTTATATATTAGTACATACTTAAATATTTTGAGTCCTATGTAAATTGTACTGAGTATTATAATTAAGAAAATTAATGTATAAAAAATTGAACGTATAGGATGTTCTTTATATGGTATGATTAATTTTTTTAGTGAGTCAATATTATTAAATGCGTTGTTACGGTCCAACATTAATATTTTCATGATCTCAAAATACTCATCATGCTTTTTATGAATTGCTTCTATAAGTCTGTCATGTATATTCCTATAAGTATTATTGTCTATCCTAACTTCGTCAGTATACGTTACTAATGTTATGCCCGTAGTTGTGATATTGTCAACTTGATGAGTGCCATCCAATAATATGGATCCTTCGTCAATTTTAATTAAGTTCTGGTTATATTCCTGAATAACTATGCATTTACTATTCCTATTGTTGAGAAGTGGAAGTATGCATGTGTCCGTTTCGTTGTTTGTCCTGCAAATATTTTTTCCTAGGAAGTTCTTGCAATGGTCTACCCTGACTTAGTCTTTGTTGCATTGGGCAATTTGATCGTCCGTTTGAATTTTTCCGTGCCTAAAGCTTATGGGAGTGACTTTAAAAAGTTTACAGTTTTTAATTATTACAGTATTTAATATGGGATATTTATAGATAGTTATAAATAAGTTTCCAGTTCCAACTACGTGTATATCTGCGTATTCTAAAATATTTATTATAGGTGCTGAAGTCAATTCGTGTTCTATTATTTCCTTTATATCTTCCAAATTTAAAGATTCAGTTAAATATTCGTTATTCTTTGCAGCGTTAATTGTCTTAACAAGTAGTAGGAGTTGATCATGTACTTGTTGGATGATGAGTTGGTTTTCTAATTTCTGGCCTTGTAATGCTTAACTTTTCAAACTTCGAGTTTACTAGACGTTGTTTTTCATTATTTTTTATTAATTCATTTATTTTTACCTCTAATTTGATGAAATCATCATGGTCTGGATTTCCTGTTATAAATTTCAATGCTGACCCAAGAAAGTTTAGGGATCTCGTGTATCGTTTATGTTCGTTTAGTTGTGTTGCTAATATTTCGATTTTCGTTATCCAGATTGTTTCCTGAGTAGGTAGTGGGCTTATATTCTTCCGTTACGATTTGTCTGTATGGCGTGAGAATTTTTGTCAGGTTAGTGACGTGAAAAAAATACGAATGTTCATCATATAAAAAAAACGTCATCAGTCCTGGTTAGGACATATTTGTGGTTTTCCAGATTCTCTATTTTTATGTCTGCCTTGGTTTTTGACATGACCACTGCGAGTAACATCAGGTAATGGATCAATTCTTGTGGATTGTATAATTCTTTATGTTGTCTTTATGAACAATTACTCCCCTCGTAGTTAAGACAGTGTCCTCACGGTCTTCTTTTACAATGTATTTGATGTATCTTGCGTCGTTCTTTTTTCTTAATCCTTTTATTTTCACTAAAATTTGTTCATTTGCAGAGAAAGTTCGGTGTCTTGTGCCTCGATTTAGTCTTCGTAGCGTTTTTTCCGATGCTTGCTTTAATTTTTCACATATGCCACTTTTTTCGTATTTTATCTTATTAAACAAAATGTCTTTGGGTTTGAAACCAGTTACTGTATGAATTGTATTGTTTATTTCCCGTACCGTTTTATAAATTTCATCTGCTATCGTTGTCTCGTTTTGTATTTTAAAAATCCTGGCTAGTTCCGATATTGTACTATGAGCTCTTTCAACTTGTCCGTGCGATGTTGATCTATATACTGGTGTTTTAATTTTTGTAATACCATATCTTGTACACATCATTTCTACTGCTGCTGTATTGAGACATTTTTCATTATCTGTCATTCGTCGTGTGGAGTTCGGGTGTTTGTAAGCAATTCTTCAATTTTATTATTCATATTTTCTCTCGAATCAAGTTCTCTCAGAGTTATATACTTTGAAAATTTATCAATGGCAACTAAAAATGTTTTTCCTTCGTTGAAATAAATGTCCATATGTATATATTCGCCTGGCTCTGTTGGTATGTCTGAATCTTTCAATGGTTCTCTTGTCGGGTTTCTTTCGTATCTACCAAAAAGACATGGGCTGCATTTTTTATTGTATGCTTTACAATGCTGTTCAATTTTTGGCCAGTAGTGTGTTTCGAGTATTTCTCTTATATTATTTTTATAACCTCGGTGGGCTCTTTCGTTAACTTTTTTTACTATTTCAATCTGTTTATCAGTATCTTGAATATCAAATAGTCATTAAATGTGTTCCTTATAATTGTTCCAAATTTAAACATATTTTTCATTGTAGTATGAATAGCAGTAGTTTTTTGTGGTTGTAAAACCTTTTTTAATTCTTTTATCAATTCTTGTTCGTTTGTAAAATTTATTGTATGTCTAATCCTATTTGGAAAAACTGTACGTGTTCGTGTTTCTTTTAGTATTTGGTACCAAATACTAAACTATGTGAGCTTTCAGCAGAATGTACAGTGTCTATAGATGAGGCATTAATCTGTTGTCTTGATAATGCATCAGCTACTACATTTTGGTGTCCTGGTTTGTATACTAATTTTGCTCCAAAATCTTCAATTATTGATTTCCAACGTTTCAATTTCGGATTTGAGTTTTTTCAGATATAGCGTGTGTTAAGGATTGGTGATCTGTATAAATGGTGAGGTCTGTTGTGCCATAAATATAATTTCTCAGTTTTTGTAGTGCCCAAATTATCGCTAGTAACTCTTTTTCGTTGGTGCTGTAATTTTCTTCAGTTTTGCTCAATGTTCTGCTGAGGAAAAAAATTGGTTTCTTCATTTGACTAAGTACGGCTCCAATAGCTATGTTAGATGCATCAGTAGTCAGTTCAAATGGCTTATCGTAGTTAGGTTGAAAAAGTTCAACTTGTTCTTTTAAACATTTTTTTAGTTTGTTAAATGTTCTATGGCAGCTTCATCTAAATGTATTTTTGTTGTAGCACTTTTGTTATTTCCAATTTGTCCATTATCTCCTCGTAAATGAACTGTAAGGGGCTTAGCTATGCAAGCATATCCTTGTATAAATTTTCTATAATAACCTGTCATACCCAAAAAACCTCTCAAGTCTTTGAGTGTTTGGGGTAACGGATATTTATCTATTGTTTTAACCTTTTCTGGATTCGTAGCTATTTTATTATGCTTAATGACGTGACCCAAGTATTCGACCTCTGTTTGGAAAAACTTGGATTTTTCATTGGATACCCTGAGCGTTGCCTGATTTAAAGCATTAAATATGATTTGAATGTGTTCCATATGTTCTTCTGGTGTTGAAGAGTATATGAGTACATCATCAATGTAGACATAAGCAAACTTCCCGATATATTCTCTTAGGATATCATCGACACATCTTTGGAATATTGAAGGGTCGTTTTTTAGTCCGAATGGCATACGCACAAATTCGTACTTGCCACCATTTATGCAAAAGGCTGTCTTTTCTCTATCTTCCTTCTTAATTTTTATTTGGTGGAAGCCTGATTCCAAGTCTAGGGTTGTGAAATATTTGGCTTTACTCAAATTTTATATAGTCATATTTACATCAGGGATAATATATCTGTCCGTTATAGTACTTGCATTTAATTTTGAAAAATCTGACCATTCGTCGTTTAGGTCGTCCTGTCTCATCTACTCCTTTTTTAGGAACAGTCCAGATGGGTGAATTATATGGGCTATTACTACGTTGAATTATTCCTTCATGTAGTAATCTTTCAATTTCTTTATTTACGAAGTCGTTATCCGCTATGGGATATGGGTATTGCTTCGTCCAAATGGGTTCATCTGTCTTAGTCCTAATAGTGGCTTCAATCGTTGTTGTAAAGGGTAAATGTACTATGCCATTGTTATCCCTCATTAGAAAATCTATTATTTCTTTATATAATTCATTTCCTATAATATAATTAACTTTGCTAATTTCGTTTTTATTTATTGTGAACGTCATGTTTTGTATATTTACTATGTCTATGTCTTTGTCAAGAAATTTAATGGTTTGTTTTGAATTTATTGTAGAAGTTCCGTGAATCGACATAACTTCAATAGGATTTACCTTTTTTCTTAAATTTAATTTTAATGATTTTTTTATATAGTTATGGGTTGCTCCAGTGTCTATTAATACATTTTATGTTCTTTCTTCATCAGACATTGTGATATGGGGCAACCCATTCCTTAGTTTAAATTCTTAACAACTAATTTATTTACTGTACCTGTTTCTACAATCAAACTATCGGTGTCATCTTGTGTGGTGATATTGTTGTTCCTCTGTTGATGAAAGTTTCCGCTGGGCTTTGCTTGTTGCTTCCATGATTTGTTGTTGTGTTGTTGGTAAGAATTGTTGAAACGTGTGTCGTTGAGCAGTATTGCCTAAACTAGTGTCCATTGGTTATGGTCGAGGTTGGTGATTGTTGATATGCTGCTGTGGGTTGAATCCCTGAGGTCGTTGGTTGCTGAAGAATCTTCGAGGATTGTTAATGTTGTATTCTTGGCGAGGTTAGTTTTTCCGATTTGGTTGGAACTGTTGTCTCTCGAATCGTGGCTCGCTTAATTGTATTTTTGATGTGTGTCCCGTATCGTATGATAGTTTTAAGTTTTGATGCCTGTTATCATGTTCTATTGTGCGGGCAATAGAATATGCGTGTTCCAAATCCACTGGAGCATTTGCGTATAATGTAGACTGTACAAATGTATTATTGACTCCAGATGTGAACACTCGAAGAGAGTCTTGTTTTGCCTGTTCTGTCATGGCACTAACGGCTTCTATTCCATATCCGGACATTGTGATTTTTGATATTATTAACCTTAAGCATTTGTTTATTTCATCATGAAATTCTTCCAATGTTTTTCTTTCTTGTTAGCATCGCTTCATCTCTTCTTGCAAGACATATAGAGTATCGGCGTACGTGTAGTCTAGCCTTGCTCTGATGGCCTCGAAATTGAAAATGGTACCATGATTGGCTAAAACCTGAGCGGCTGCTCCTTGTATTTTCGTCTTCACTATTTGTAATGCTTGGGAGTAGATACTGGTGTTTTTTAGTGGTTCTATACTATGCATCATCCGAGATGTATCTTCTCTCCACACTCGATGTTTTGTAATATCACCCTCAAATGTCGGAAGTGATTTGAATACATATAATTTTACGTCGTTGACATTTGTTATTAGTGTCGAAATTTCTTCCTGGGGTGCAGGTTGTGGATGGTTCCATTGATGATTTACCTGGGGGTTGCTTCTCATTTGTTGTATTTCTAATTTTAATGTGTTTACTTCCGCTGCGTGTTCCTGCATCATATTCTGCATAGTGGCTTGTAGAGTTGCCATTTGCTGGACAAGCATGCTGATTTCCACACTGTTGTTAGCCATTTTTTGTTCTTTTAAATCTTCCAAAGGACGTGTGTAGTCGAAAGCTGCTTCTCTTTTCTTCATAAGGTTTTTATTCACTAACACTTTTATTGATTTTTATCACTATTCTCTATTTTCTTCTTCGTATGAAGATTTTAATTTTCCTTTTATGAAGGTTGTGTTTTTTTGTATGTAAAAAACTTGAGTCCTTGCTGTGACAAGGATTCCAATGGTCCGCTTACTGAAGAATAATTTTAATTATTCTCCTGGCAGGATCGCCAATTAAAGTTTTACACTTTCTTTTGAATTAAAACAATATATTTTTTAACTCGGTTGAGTTATTCTTAGTTCTTATGCTAATAATAAACTGCCTTACAATTTTGAAATATCTTTCTTAAATACTAAAAAAATACATGTCTTTGTTTCTTTGTTTCTTACACTTAAGTATTAGAATAAAACATAGCTTTGTTTCATATATTATTAGGTATTAGAATAAACATATCTTTGTTTCTTATATTTAGGTATTAGAAACATATCTTTGTTTTTTTAGATAACTTCTTTGTTAGTCAAACAAGGTTGAACATGGTTTATTTCTTATCTTACAATTTTGTAATGTTATTATATTTTAGAGAAAGTATTTTAGAAAATATTTACAATCCATAAAATTAAGAACAATGCAATGTTTGTATTTTATTATCTTCTAGAAAAAGTGTTTTTTGTATTATGACGATGCATGACCATTACTTATTATTGTGTGTGTGTGTTTGAATGAGTATTATACCTAAAGTCATTAACTCGCGCGGAAACGCCATCTTGGAGTAGTGTTTTCACATCTCTTATTAGCCAAAACTAAAGTAGCTCCTCTCAAATTTATTACCTTACCCCATGAAGAGTGGGGCTGAATTAATGGCAAAAATGGTTCATTCTGTACAAAATCAACTACACATAATACCCTATAACTGTTTTCTCTGGACTGACTCAACAATAGTGCTATCATGGCTACAAAAACCCCCTGTACATGTACCACATTTGTTGCCAATCGCGTAGCTTCCATTATGAAGAAAGTTGAAAGCAGCGCTTGGAGTCATGTTGTACTTCGGCAAAAGATGTGACCGCAAGTTCCCTATGGTGTCACGGACCCCATTGGTTAAAACTCAATAGCCGGAATGGCCACAGTTTTCGAGCAGTTTAGATACTGACGAACAGTCGCGACCTGTGAGAACACATGTTATTCGATTGGACGAATCTGATATTTTGACTGGATTTTCCGAACTTCCCAGGCAACTACGTGTTCCGCTTTTTCCATTCAATTGATCCTAAGCACCTGGGAAGGCATAATAACGTTAGCTCAAAGTTAACCCATGCAGAAATGCTGTTTGTCAGGTCTAGATTAATAAATTTATGTCAAATGGTGTATTTACCCGAATATGATATTTCTTCAAAAGCTCTTCGCTTACCGCAAAAGAGTAACCTGCTATCACTTAATCTTAGACCGTGAGGGAATAATGAGAGTAAATGATAGGTTGCCAAATACCCCGACCTTATCTTACAATGAACGTTTCCCTAAAATCCTACCCTATAATGCACGATTTTCCCGTTTATATTTAGAATTTTTACACAAGTGTTCCATTCATGGCACTAACTCCTTATTGATTCAGCTAATGCAGCTAGAATTCTGGGTTCCAAAACTAAAAACGATAGCAAAGTTGACGGTGCATAAGTGTAAAACTTGCGTTTTACGGAGACGATTACAGAGCCCATAGCTGATGGCGACCCTCTCCCCGAATGAACTAACCTATCCCGTCCATTCACTAATATGGGAGTCGACTTTGTAAGTCTTTTCGACATAAAATCCTTCGTAGATCGAGGGTGTAAAACAACTAAGGGCTATGTTCTAGTTTTTGTCTGCTCTGCAAATAAAGCTATCCATCTCGAAGTAACGTCGGACATTTCTACCTTCCGCATTTCTTGCTGCTTCCGCCCGATTTTTTTCTCGCCGCGGTTCAACTAAGGCACTTTACTCCGATAAACGAACGAACGAGCATGACAGGAATGGTTTTTTTTTCTTATGTTACGACAACACGTTATGTCACTGAACGCATTTCAGCCAGTCGGCTGCCATTTTATACCCCGGCACTCCTCATATGGGTGGACTATGGAAAGCCGGTGTTAATAGTTTTAAGGCACATCTCAAGAAAGTTTCTCATGTACAAAGCTTTACTTATGAAGAGTTCTCAACGAAGTTAGCAAGCATTGAGGCTTGTCTAAATTCACGACCCCTTACCCCAACGAGCAATGATCTCAATAACCTGTCGGTGTTAACTCCAGGTCATTTTTTGGTTGGTGGCCCACTACTTTCTCCACCAGAACCCGATAACAGTACAGATCATTAGGTTATCAAAATCGTTGGACAAAGCTGAAGGTTATTCATCATGTACTTGCTCTTCGGTGGAAAGAGGAGTACTTGAAGGAACTTCATAAGAGAGTCAAATGGAAATATCCACAAAAAGATTTCGCTCCAGGTGATTTGGTAGTAATCAGACAGGGCAACTTACCTCCAACTAAATGGCGACTTGGCCGTATAGAATAGGTTTATCAATTTTAGAGTTGGAGTTGCCGAAATTCGCACCGAGAGGGGCTTAGTACTTCGACCTATTGTCAAACTCGTCCTTTTACCCATGTCGGAATAATACTTATATTATTACGTTTTCACTGCTATTATGTCGCCACCACCTAGATACCTAGAAGTCACCAGACGCTCAGAAGAAACGCCAGCTAAACGTACGAATTTCGATTACCGCATTTGTGACAAGGACCACCCATCAAGGACATGTCGTCGATTCCAACGCATGTCAATTAAGAAGCGAAAAATTATAGTCCGCAAGTTAAAATATTGTTATAATTGTCTAGCGCACTCTCGTCAACTCAATAATTGTCGAAGTCGTGATCGTTGTCGGCTAGGTCTAAAGGTGTCAAATGCAGGAAGCAGCGAACTCAAAGGCATACTAATGCTCAAATTATCAACTTTCCTCCGAAAAGAACCGCACCGGAAGCTACGACTATTGTCATTAACGTTAATACAAGACACTAAATAACCTGTTCTTGTACCCGGTTTGTTCTCCTTCAAGTATATGCCTACGTATGGGATTTTTTCATCTTAAAATATCGTTAACTTTCACTTGCCCTTCACAAAACTTTTATATGAATACCTATAATTTATTTCTATATTCCTTTTTTTATGATTTTTTTTTGAATTGAATAATAAGTAGTTTGTTAGAATCCTTGAATTCAATTTACGTATCACACTTCTCACTCCCTTTCAAATTAATGTTGCTGCAAGGGGGGCGGGATGTTTACGACACATTTTGTACAACTTTGTCCTTCACTGTAATTGAGCGCTTGATTAAGCTTTAGTAAACCTCTCTCAACTACAAGAAGGGCTTGAGTTAGTGGCTGTATAATTATTTCTCACTATGTTTTATATTCATTAACCCGATATATAAGCTGAAAGTCAGACGATTTCAATAAAGCTTCTACCGTTCTTTTGCAAATTAATAATAAAGTTAGTTTTCATTAGTTCAAAACAAAATTATTATGGAACAAGATTTCTTCTAAGTGAAACTCCGCGCAAACAGAAATGAAAGACGCAAAAACTTACTAGCAGTGATGCCAGTTTAGATTTTTCGAGGCAAAATTTTGCTTTTTTTGTATTTTAGCCTTGAAATTTACGTTTCAGCTTCTTGGCCTTTTTTTAGATATGTTTAGTTTTAAATTTAGCCTTAAAAAGGCAAATTTTTTTTTTAATTTTAATTTTCTGCTGAATCCATCAAATTATTTTGGAACATATTAAAAAATTTTCCCAATGTTCAAAAGTGAATACACTGAAGACAAAATCAATTGATTGAAATCCAATGAGTGAAGCTTATAAATTAATTCTGGACAAATTTTGAGTCAACCGTGGGTGGAGGTGTGACAATATAAGAATGATCTGCAAGAAAGTACCGTTCTTGATTTGGTTAATCTAGTATTTAACTATCTATAGGGTCTTCCACTAAGAGGATTAATTTTTATATGTACAAAATCTAGTATTTTTAATCGATTTCATCCGATGAGAAAGAGAAAGCCCCACGGTTACGCTTGTATAATCATCTTTTTTTCATGAAATCTTCAATCAACGACTCGAATATTCGCGCATGAATTTACTATACAACTTCACGAATTTATCACGATCTCGGTAGCCAACTATGATTGCTTATGCGGAGTGAAACAGAAAATGTTCTACACTCTCCTCTTCATCGATATCTTGGCAGCTGCGGCAAAAATCATTGTCGACCTCTAACTTTTGTTCATGCCTGTCTATGAGACAGTGTCCGGTAATCACTGGAATTGAGATTTGTTCCATATATTTTAAAAGCAGAAAAGTTGTATTTTCCCTATTTAGATGGGTCTATAACTACCTGGTGATCATGCAATAATTTCTTGTTTCTCATCTTCTATTTGTGTAATTTTCTGTCTTGCGCCTAAGTCTGAGTTTGCAAGAGAGTAGGGGTAAACAAACATATTTCAACCTGTGGTGGAACCTTAAGGTTGTCCCAAATCTAGCAAGCTAATAAGCCCTAGAATTTTCCCGAATGCCGCTATTCCCCGGGGTCCAGATGATCTAATATAAAACTGTTTTGCCATCCTGTTTAGAGATGAACGGCAAGGGGGAATTCAAGGTTCATAATAGCTGCTCGACTATCAGTGTATATGTTAATTAAAGTCGTTGAAGTAACACTCACTTTCAACCAATCCGCAACTACTTTTATAGCAAAAATCTCTGCATGGAAGACACTGCAGTGATCCGGAAGTCGCTTTGCGATACCAGGACCTAAAGTCCTTGAAAAGACTCAATAAAATTTTTGTGATTGACTGTCGAAATTTGTGTTCACACAAGTCGATCAAGCCGAAATTTGAGCAAAACTGTCACTCATGTTCGATGGTGTGTACAGCACTTTAGTGTCTGCTCTTCCCCAAATAGTGTGATGTGCACTGGCGTAACAGCAACAAACGATGTGATATCCAGCGCTTACCGCCGCAGCTGTAAAATTCCTCACCAATAACGACGACAGAGGGCCTAGGTCGTCATGAGCGCAGTATACGTACGCCAGCCAGTAGCATGTACCTCCTACTTCCACGCTAACCACCGTTATGTATCTGCCGCTGAAGTTAGATAACAGAAATATATTAAGGTGTTTCCTTGCCAGGATGCAGGTTCTAGTATTACCTTCATTCTTGACAGCTAGCATCTTAAAATCTTTGGTCCTCAATCCGCAAATTCTGCCACCACAGATCCAGGGTTCTCTGGTTAGGAGTATGTCAACTTCGCATGTTGTCATACGAAGCTGAAGAGCGGCCGAGGGTGCTTTAGAATGATGGAGGTTTATCTGTAGCAGGTTCAATATCCGCTACGATATCCATCTCCACGACCGTTTTATCGGACTCGTCATCAGTCTCGAGAAGAAGGTCATTATCTTCACTAGAATCAACGTCGAACAATCATGAGGCGCCTCCGAGAATTTCAGAGTCAGATGTCGTATAGCCATCCTTTTTCGAAAACTCTTGTAGGCCTTCTCCCCCTCCTCTACAGATTCTTCCACCACAGCGTGTTGACACACTGTCTCGAAATTATCCTTCATTGGAGGCTGATCTCCTTTAAACACCTTCAGCGTGACTTGTGCAAAGGCGTACGATATGATGTTTCAGCGTTGAGTATTAAAATTACTCCACGCCTGTCCCCATCGGCCTCGCCGAACCACCACATCTTCCAATTGCTGGTTGGAAGTGAGGGATTGCAGTCCTTTAACAATTTTATCGCTGCATCATCCGGAATCCAGGTATACTCATGTGGAAATTAGTGAGTTTGACAACCATTTCTAATTATTATTCAACTTATGTACTTATACGTATAATTTTTGCAATAAAATTTATTAATATAAATAAAAAATAAACTTAAATAATGTCGTCGGAAGAAATGTCACTAGCTGTACTAGTACAAATTCGAAATAAATTAAGATATAAAGACACTCACGACTGCAGGCTACACGGGAACATGGGTACAAATTACTCTGGCTTTTCAAAAATATTCAACTTTTTTTTGAAATATCGCGTTTATTGCAATGTGGTTTACTTTTTCTATTTTTTATCGGCTTTTAAATGATATTAAACATTTTAATCTTCCCAATGATTGGAAGTTGTTGCGAATTTTTGTCATTTTTGTAATTTTTTGCGAGTTTTTCAAATTTCTTACTTTTCTATCTCATTTAACTGATTTATAACTTTTTCTAAATTTTGCAACTTTTTGCAAAATTTTGCGTTTTTTGCAGTGTGGGTTAATTTTTATATTTTTTATTGTTGTCGACTTTTAAATGATATACATTTCAATTTTCTCAATGATTGGGCTTAGGCATGAGGCGCATATGCATACGAATTCGGCATATGCTGAAAAGCTTGCATACATACGCCTTTCAACAAATAACATATGTCAGCATACGCATGAAATTTGTTAAGCACTAATAATATGCTGTTTACACGATATGCTGAAATCACTAACATACGTTTGCTGGTATTGTTAACAAAGTGTTAGCAAATGCTGTTAAACATACGTATGCTGACAAAATTTTTCGTTTACACGATATGCAATTTCAGCATAAATATGCTGATTCAACATATCGTCTAAACTTAGCTTAACGACAATATTAATAATGAAGGTTAATAAATGCGTGATAAAAATTTAGTATGTCAAAGTAACCAGTTTAGTGATTGGTCGCTTTACAACCCCGTTTTCTCAGCGTGTGTCAGCGACACGAACGTGATTGTCGCTTCTTGGATACGTCTTTACTAACCGACCTAATTTCCAGGAAGTGGAAGAAAGCTGTTCATGACGAATAGCTCCTAAATCATCCACAGCTATATCTCATTGAAGGAACTTCCATATGTAATGCTTGTGTAAGTTATGCAAATATTCCTCTTTCCATCGTCGACAGAAATCATGGAAAATACCATGATTTTACGATACCGATTTACTATACTTATAGCCGATTCATAAATAGATGGCTCTGGCGGAGCCAGGATTGGGCAACCAATCAGAAAATGGCCAGGTGTTAGTGGCACAGGCTTATTAGAGCTGTCTGGCATAGGACATAACGGCCGAGAATTCAAACAAGCCTCAATTATCTGGATTTTCCGTGTCTGTACCTTTCGAAGGTTTTATAGAGTCTAAACACTTCTCATGTGCTAACTTAATTAATTTTCAACTCTTCGCCATGAAGCTCTAACATAAAAACCGTGTTAAAGCAAGCCTGAAATCCGACTAGGGCATTCGAAGCTCTAATAAATTTGTCTAATGCTATGACCCACATTTTCCTAATTACTTGCAAAAAGTCAAAAGAATTATAATTTTACCAATTTATCGTTCGGTGGAAAATTAATAAAATTATTTTTAAGCTTCAACAAATTTATATTCAAAAAATACAAAAGTAGCTTTTTAATTATATTTAAAATCTATTGAAGGCAGAATAAATTCTATTATACCCGCACAAACAATGTGTAGTCAAACTAACCGACCGTATGGTGACCACAATGCAACCATACCAAAAAGGAAAATTAAAACAAAATTTGTTCAATGTATGAATATGTATATATTATATATATACCATGGGTGCTCGTCCCATACAGCAATTGTTGAAAAAGAAATTTACACATATGGGCAAGGCCACCATTAACGTTACGGTCGTATATATATTTTGGTCAATATCTTTTAGAGTTGTGTCGTTCCGGAACGACCTAGTTCCATTGAATGAATCCCTAATTGGAACCATTCGGACCGATCCAAACGTTCCATTTTAATCGTTGCTCGTTCCGCAAATGTAAACCGTCTTGAGGAATCATCAACTTGTTCTGATAATTGTCAAAATCAGTATGAAAAGCAAATTGCTGACTCTTCAAAACTGTTTGCTACAATTATTTCGTTCACATATTCTATACAATTAGAACAAGGTTGAATTTTTGTATAGAGATCAATGTTGAAGACATAATGGACAATATTATATTTACAATTTATTTTATAACAGTTATAATTTTCTACAAATATTTTACGAAAGCACTTGTAGAACTTTTTTATTATATCCAATAAATGAAAATAAACAATAACCAATGTTTGTTGACGTTTTTAGAAGCAACAGACAATTTCACTCGTTCCTCGTTCCTACACAGTTCAAAGTAAAAAAGGAACGATGAACGAAAAAACCGACCTAGTTCTCTTCATCTTTCGGATCGGTCGGAACGATTCCACAAAAGGAACGATTTTGCACAACTCTAATATCTTTACAAAATACAATTATTTCTCCCAACTTGAGAGCGGCATATGAAAGTTCTCGTCATAAATGGTGTTCATACCCAGACAATTTTGCTGTATCTCGTTTTGTTTTGAAGTTATGACCATTTTAAGCCGTCAGTAACGGCACCGGATTTGAGAAGTGTGTTTGGAGGTTACTGAACGTTTGTGTAAAAATGAGCGAATTGAAAAGAGTTCATGTTTATTATTTCCCAATATGTTAAAAAGGAAGGATGAAAGATGATTTGTATCCAAAAGCTGGGCTTAATATTTTATGTCTTAGTACGTACGAATTTCGTTAGGATTTTCGGCCTAAACGGCCAAAAAATCACAGTAGAGGAATTTAAGATGCAACCCTGGGGAGATATTAACCGTAGAGCGACCCCAAAAAACTCAAGAATTCGATCCTTTGGAACATTTTTGTTCCATATTTACATGTCACCGCAAACCTCTACTTTTATTTAATTGTATGTATTTCTAAGTACAAGCAAACAACGTTAATACTAAATTTAAAATAAAAGTAAAAAAATAAATAGTTCTGAAAAAAAAATAAAATTATATAACTCTTATAAGAACTTTTTTGGCTTCACTTATTGGATGTTTTTATTGGGAATGCATGATGTGCAAATATAATCGGCATGCCAATCCTTGCAGATTGCTTTATCACAAATGCAACAGAATAAAGTCGCCCTTTTATCCTTATTTTCCCCTGAGTGGTAGCATTTGTAACAACGGCCTTTTTCATAGCTCTTTTTTGTGGTTGTTTTGATGATGGCCCTGGAATATCATCTCCAATTCTGTTGTCATTGCCTCTAGTGAGCGACTGAAAAAGCGATAATGAAGAACTTCTTTTTGGAGTATGTGTCCGTTTACTCATATAAGGTCGAGCTAATGTTATGCCGAGCTATGCAAAAAGCATTTGCGTTTGGTGTGCTTCCGCTTTGGCTGCCAATCTGGAGATACGTCATTGAAAATAATAAAAGCATTCAAAGCGGAAATATCTATGATGTTGGACAGAACCGCCATAGGTCACCGGCTTGTTTTCCGTTTACAGCTGTAACACCTAAGCATTTTATCGACAGCGTCTACGCCACCTTTTGTGGAGTTGTAGAAAGAAATTATCTCCGGAAGTTTCTTATTATCAGTGCCGATAACTGACATATTATGCATAGTACTCATTACTATGGTACATTTATTGTTATGGCTTATGTAAGACACAAGTGTCGTATCTTTAGTGAAAGCAAACGTGGATTGGAAAAGAGGAACATTTTTGCTTATTAGTAGCTTTGGCGGAATACTTCTCTTGTTTTTGCGCAAAGTTTTTACCATATTTATATTTTTTCTAGCAGCTTTTGACCTAGGCTTTGCGAAGAAAAAAAATTGTGCATAGTGACATTATGGCCTTTAAGACCTTCTGTCAAATCTAAAACCACTCGCTCTCCTTGATTTTTTACTGTGATACCGCTGGAGGATTTTCCTATATATGGCTAAATTCGCCAAACGTAGCATGTTTCAGCTGATATAATTAGCCAAAATTTTATGCCGTATTTCTCTAGCTTAGAAGGCATATATCGGCGAAATTTACAACGCCCATGCAAAACGAGCAAATGTTCATCTACCGTGACGCAAGCATGTGGATTATAGTACAATGGCAGAAGTTCTGCCCAACTTTCCCATAGATTTCTAATTGGCACAAATTTGTCGTCACTTCTTTGTTGGCGGCGATTTATAACATCATCAAAACGAAGAGTTTTGTAAACATCCTTGAAGGTCTTGTGCAACATAATAGCTCGAAATATTGGTCGCCCATAGTCAGCATCAAATAAGTCTTCTAAACTTTCATTCTTTGATCTAATCGTCAATGGAAAACAATCTTAGGAATACATTTGTTGTTGTAAATTCAGAGGAGGAGCCAAGCTCTCTGCTACAAACGGCAAGCGAAAAATGTGTGACAATGTATGGGACATTTTAGTTCCATAGGACCGAATTATGATTTTTTTAAATTGTAAGAAAACTTAAAAAAAATTTTTATTAAAAAATGCCGAAATGCAATCAATACATTCACTAATTACTAGAAGATGGAAATAAAATATTCACTTATTAAAAATTTATGAGAAAAATAAAATTCAAATGCATCATTTTTGTTCCAAGGGTCGATCTACGGTTAAGACACTAATCTCATAAAAAAAATTTAGTAGATCGGGCTTGCCCTTTAGAGCTGATTTATGTATGATAGAGTATTAGTTAATTAAATTATCTCTTCAATAATGTGTATAGCTTGAGGGTTGAAATTGGTTTTTGACCAGTTTTGCATCATTAAAATGAAAATTTGTAATTTTTCCCTACAGTTCAGCTTAGCGGCTACTTAGTACGAAAAATGTCGAATTGACTTTTATTTTGGGAAGAATTTGTGAAATTTCTTCCTAAATGGTGATAAAAATTTTGTGTCAGTATTTTGTACTAAAGCCAGAACACTCAGTAAAATAAAAACACATTATTATCGCAAAATAAAAAAGTCTTTATTAATTTTCTTTTTGAACGAATTCGCTAAGGCTGCAGCTAGTTAGGGTCGTTCCCACAAATATCATTAAATATAAGAAATATCTTAATTCTTTGTTATAGTAATATTTTTATTAACAAACATAATTTCTAAGATAATAAATAAGAGAGTAATTAGTATTACTAGTTAAATAACCTAAACTATTTATAAAATATATTTAGGATTAAGAACAAAGAAATCATTTTGTAAACACGTAGATATGAGTAATAAAAATCCTAGACATAATTAGTAACTAGACATAAGACAAATAACATAAATAAAAATACTGTATCATAAATAACCTAAACTATTGATAAAAATATATTTAGGATTAAGAACAAAGAAATAATTTTGTAAAAACGTAGCTATGAGTAATAAAAATCCTAGACATAGTTAGTAACTAGACATAAGACAAATAACATAAATAAAAATACTGTATCATAAATAACCTTTAACCATAATAAAGATAAAAAGGGTCGAATACCAAACAACCCTAAATACACAAATACCGTAAACTATCATAAAACAACATACAAACCTAATGAATAACAAAATAATATAAGTGACCATGAAATAGTTAAGAATAAAGAAATAATGATAAGAAAAATATGTTATTCCACTAGTATTTAAGATAGATATTTCGTAAATTCTAGTCAGTTAAAAATATGTAGTGAAGACGCATAGTCGTCGTTTGTAGTTTTTAATTCAAAAATTAATTAAGAAAAATAAATAAAAATAAAGACGCATCGCGTCGTGAAAAAGATTTTTTTTAATAAAAGAGATATTCAGTATCTTTAACTGGCGATCCTGCCAGGAGGATATTATACTTATATCCTTCAGTGAGCGGACCAAGAAAAAATTGTCTTTTTTTGTCGCAGCAAAGAAGCAAATTTTTTATATAAAAATTAATTAATCCTTCATAGAAGGACAGTGAAACAAGTGTTAAAAAATCGATCAACAAATAAATGAAAATATCCCAACAGTGGAAAAGGAGATTAACCTTTGATCAAAATAGACCGCTGAAAAACACAACATCCACAAAGGCAACTAATCCAGAAATCACTGCCATTACACAACAACTAGCTACACTCCAAGTGGCCATTCAAAATATGCAAGCGCAACACTATCAACTAAGGGCACAGATAGCTCCACAACCAGATATAGAAGTTTACGAATCCAGAATAATCATTCCTGAAAATGTGAATGAAATAGACCTGGAATTTTTTAAGGCATTGCCACGATTTGATGGCACATTATCAAAATATAAATCCTGGCGTACACAAGTGAAACGTGCCATGTCAACAATAGAAGTATATAATACTACCAACAAATATATGACAGCTCTTGGAATCGTAAGAGGTAAAATCATCGATAAAGCAGACGCAATATTAGATGACTATGAGACACCATTCAACATTGACGCCATCATTCGACGATTAGATATCGCATTTCTCCAAGAAGAATCCCTCTTTGAACTAGAAGAAAAACAAAGAAACCTCAGGCAAGGAAATGTGTCACTGAGTGAATTTCATGCTGAATTATCAAAAATCCAAACATTGATACTTTCCAGATGACATTGATGGACAAATTAGAAGATGTCACAAAAGATCAGTCGACTTTTTCTGTGAAGGAGTAAACAATACTTTCCTCAGGTCAACTTTATTCAGAGAAAGGTTCAGAGACCTTGACCACGCATATGCAACAGCACGAGAAATCACAGCCAAAGACAGAACGGGAAATTATGGCCTTATAAATGAGCACAACCAAAAAAGATTTGGAAGAGGAAATCCCAGACAGCAAGCACACCACAACATGGGACACCAACCAAGACAAGTGGAAGTAACACGTCAATATCACCAACCAAGACAAGTGGAAGTAACACGTCAATATCACCAACCAAGACAAATGGAGGTAACACGTCAATATCATCCACCGAGATACAACAATGATCAATCACGTCCAGAACCAATGGATACTTCATCGGGAAACACGTCTTTGAGACAAACCACTCGTTATAACAACCCCTTCAACAATCATCACAACTATCAACAACCATGGAAAAGATTAAGAACACAAAGTGGACAATTTCAACAGAGAAACAACAATTTATCAACAGTGGAAGATGATAAACAGAGCATGATAGCAGAAAATGGTATGGTAAATACATTAATAATTAAGTCTTTAAACTAGTAAATGGGTTGCCTTGTCTCACTATGATTGACGGTGACAAAAATTACTCTGTCTTGGTCGATACGGGAGCAACCCATACCTACATTAATAAAAAATTAAAATTTAATGTTTCAAGTAAGTTAAGAGATAATAGACAATTAAGTTCGATACACGGCACGTCCATTATTACCTCAAAGCAAACAATAAAGTTTCTAGGCAAAGATATAGATTTTTTCGAAACTCAGTACATTAAAGATTTTGATTTAATTCTTGGATGGGAAGGAATAACTAAATTAGGAGCAAAAATAGACATACATAAATTAACATTCACGGTAAGAAAACAAATTGAAATAAGAGACAAAGTAAATTATTTAGTAGGAGAAAATATTTACAAGGAAAGAATAGACAAGTTAATGAAGAATAACAATGTCATAGGACCATTGCCCTTCACTACAACAGTTGAAGCCACAATTAGGACAAAGACAGACGAACCCATTTGGACGAAGCAATACCCATATCTTATAGCGGATAATGACTTCGTAAATAAAGAAATTGAAAAATTACTACACGAAGGAACAATTCAACGTAGTAATAGCCCATACAATTCACCCATTTGTTCTGTCCCTAAAAAATGAGTAGACGAAACAGGACGACCAAAACGACGAATGGTCGTTGATTTTTCAAAGTTAAATGCAAATACTATAACAGATAGGTACATTATACCAGATGTTAATTTAACAATTCAAAATCTTGGTAAAGCCAAATATTTCACAACCTTGGACTTGGAGTCAGGCTTCCACCAAATAAAAATTAAGAAAAAAGATAGAGAAAAGACTGCCTTTTGCATAAATGGTGGCAAATACGAATTTTTGCGTATGCCATTCGGACTGAAAAACGCCCCCTCAATATTCCAAAGATGTGTCGATGACATCCTTCGGGAGTATATCGGTAAATTTGTATATGTCTATATAGACGATGTCCTCATTTACTCTTCGTCAATGGAAGAACACATGAAACATATCGAAATAATATTTCAAGCATTAAACCGGGCAACACTCAGGGTATCTGATGAGCAATCCAAATTCTTCCAAACGGAAGTGGAATACCTAGGACATGTTATAAAACATAACAGGATAGCCACAAACTTTGAGAAAGTAGAAGCAATAGAGAAATATCCTATACCAACAACACTTAAAGACCTGAGAGGATTTTTAGGTATGACAGGCTATTATTGTAAGTTCATACAAGGATATGCAAGCATAGCAAAACCATTAACAATACATTTGCGAGGGGATAATGGCTCAATAGGGAAAAATAAAAGTAAAACAACGGCAGTATTACTAGATGATGCAGCTATAAAAGCTTTCGAAAAATTAAAAAATTGTTTAAAAGAACAAGTGGAACTATTCCAACCAGATTACTCAAGACCATTTGAATTGACCACAGACGCTTCCAACATAGCTATTGGAGCTGTACTCAGTCAATCAAAAAAACCTATATTTTTCCTGAGTAGAACATTAAGCAAAACTGAGGAAAATTATTCAACGAACGAAAAGGAGTTATTAGCCATTATTTGGGCACTCCAAAAACTTAGAAACTATATATACGGTACAACAGATCTAACTATCTATACAGACCACCAATCTTTAACTTATGCGATATCAGACAAGAATCCTAACCCAAAACTTAAACGTTGGAAAGCAATTATAGAAGATTTTGGTGCTAAGCTCGTATATAAGCCAGGCCAACAAAATGTAGTTGCTGACGCCCTTTCTCGACAGCAAATAAACACTTCATCAGCGGACACAACACACTCAGCCGAGAGTTCATTTACGGAAATTATTAAACAAGTAACGCGACCTCTAAACGCATACGCTGAACAATATGAACTTGTAAGAAACAATAAAATAAATGAAACAAGAACACGAACAGTATTTCCAAATAAAGTTAGGCACAAGGTAAATTTTACAACCGAACAGAACTTAATAATAGAACTAAAAAAACCTTACAACCAGGAAAAATGACTGCAATACACACCACAAGAGAGGATATTTATGTATTGAGCCCCATAATAAAAAATACCTTTAATAACATAAACTTTGTATATACTCCTATAAAATTAATGGATGTTCTTGACAAAGAAAAACAAATTGAGTTAGTAAAACAAACGCATGAAAGAGCGCATAGAGGATAAAAAAATAACGCACAAGAAATTTTAGAGAAAAATTATTGGCCGGAAATATATAAGAATTGTAAAGCATACAATAAAAAATGCGCAGCATGTCTTTTTGGTAAGTACGAAAGACGCCCAACAAAGGAACCACTCACAGATTCGACTATACCAACCGAAGCAGGAGAATTTATACATGCAGATATTTATTATAATGAGCATAGATCCTATTTAGTAGCAATAGGGAAATTCTCTAAATACATAGTTATCAGAGAATTAGACTCAAAAACTGAAATGGAGAAAAAACTAGAAGAAATCATTATAAATAACTACTCTAAATGTAAACGATTAATGACAGATAATGAAGCTGTCCTAAACACACCAATGGTAAATCAGTTTTGTATAAAATACAATATAAGAAAGATTCAGACGCCAGTATACATATCGAAGGCTAACGGACAAGTCGAACGCGCACACAGTTCAATATCAGAACTAGCAAGAATATTGAAAATAAAAAATTCAACATCAGCCACGGAAGAACTACTTACATCAGTAAAAGAATTAAATAATACGAAACATTCGGTCACGGGACAGAGACCAACAGATATACATTTTAATTTAATCAACTTCAACAAAGAAGAAATAAGGAAGAAACTAGAAAACGCCTCAACTAAGACATTACAAAGATTGAATGAAGGTACAAAGCATAGGACTTTCAAAGAAGGAGATCAGATATTGGTATCCAGAAACAATATACGAAGTAAAAGTGACAGTCGCTACAAAAAAGCTATAGTCAAAGAAGATCGTGAGGACACAATCTTAACCCAAGGAGGGCAGGTTATACATAAAGACAACATAAAGAACTACGTACTACACAAAGATGATGAAGACATTCCCAATATTCCTAGTCATGGTAATCGGAATCGCAACACTAACACAAGCAGACGTAGTGCTACAAAATCTAACAGGACGAAAATACGTACTAACAAGGAGTGATGATGTACTATTATTCGTTAACTATTCATATCTATTCCATATAACAAATTTGACAAAAATATTCATGTCATATAGAGAAGTGCTTAGTGAAAATTATAAACCCACTACAGAAGAACAAATTTTGATTCATAAGATAGAAATTCTAGCGAATCAAATAAAGGAGCATAATTTATTATTATTTAGTATTAAAATTTATTGCAGGCACACCAGATCACGATGATGTCATAAAAATTGAAGAAGCCATTAATACGTTAATTGAGAACAACGAGAAACAGAAAACTGCAAATTCCAGGTTCGAAAAAATTCTAAACACAATCCAAGGAGGAAATATTAAAAACCACATCATTTTGGAACAAGTACATGATCAATTACTACTTTTAACACGAACTATCAACGCAGCGAAAAACAACGAATATTTATCAGAAGCTTTGGACATGAACTATTTAAAGGAGGTAATGGCACATGAATTAACAAAAGTTCCAATAATTAATATTCTAGAATACTCAGAGATACACATCGCAAGGAATTATGAACTTATAATAACCATTTACAAATACCCAGTATTAAACAGACAATGTGAATACTTTAAGGTAACTACAATAAGTTTCAAACATGGAAAAATTATAATCGACCCCGAAGTAGCTAAATGCGAACAAAATTACTTTAGAATCACAAAATGTAGAAATTATTTAGGGAAAAATATATGTAGACGAAATAACAACACAGATGGTTGTATTATACCACTTTTAGGAAATGAAAATAGTAAATGCTTAGTTATCCAAGAATACAACCAACCCATATTAGAAATAGATGAAAGTAGTTTGTTTACACCGGTTCGCTATCAAGTTTTTCATATAAAATAATGTGCATGCCTGGCTGGGAAACGTGATCGTTAAAAATATATTTTGTTAGGTAATTAAGTGTATTTATTATGGAAATGCGTTTTCCATCCTTGGATGGTTGTTTGTATTAGGAGGTTTCATAAAATTTGTATTGTGTATTAAGGGAGTTTAAAAAAAAAATTTATATGTAAATTTTTTTTTGTTTTCACATGCCTGATTTGAGAGTCAATCAGGGCTTCTCTATTGAATATCACCCCTGAATCTTCTGCACGAACACCCCTACCCGGACACCTATATTGAACAACTCTGTTGAATGTTTGTCAGGAAGCTGGAAATTTTCTTCATAGGTACAAAATATTTCACCGAGTTAAATATGAACATCCCTACTAATTTTTTTCAGTTTTGATTGCTGAAAGAAACTGAAACTAATAAAAAAAGGGCATTTCGGTCTATTTTTATTACCCTTATCCTTTCTGTCTATTCATTAGCATTTTCTTTTTATTGCATTTGGCTTTTCCGTTTATCTTTTTTATTGAGGTTGATCTTTTTATTTATTGAAAATTCTTGGATTGACATTTTTATGAGTGTCTGTCTACCGTCTGTCTTTTTTATTGAGGTCGATCTTTTTATTTTTTTATAAAAAAGGGTATGAGAAAATTCTTAAACACCTAGGCATTTCGCTCTATTTTTATTACCCTTGTCCTTTTTGAAATTCCTTATCCTTTCTGTCTATTCATTAGCATTTTCTTTTTCCGTTTATCTTTTTTTATTGCGGTTGATCTTTTTATTTATTGAAAATTCTAGTATTGACATTTTTATGAGTGTCTGTCTACCGTCTGGCTATTTTTAATGATAAATAAGGGTGCTTGAAAATTTGTTAAACACCTACGCATCTCATGTATGTGTGTACAGTTACATCGCTATTAGTCAGTTTGAGTGATCTCGTTAGAATATTTTATTATATTGCGCATGTGTGCGTGTGTTTGTATTAGATAATTTTCTATCTATTTACTCATCCATCTTCCTTTTTTAATGAAAAATAAGGGTGTATACCTACAGTTACATCGCTATTGGTCAGTTTGAGTGAGCTCGTTAGAATATTTTATTATATTGCGCATGTGTGCGTTTGTTTGCATTGGAACATTTTCTATCTATCTCCTCTATCGTCTTCGTTTTTATAATGAAAAATAAGGATGTGGGAAAGTGAAACATGTAGATACTTGCAAATTTTTTATTTTTTTTGGTTATATTACAGGTATTGATCAATTCTTTCAATATATACAGATTTTACCCTTTTTTATTGATTTACGCTAACATAGTTTAGTATAAATGCCAGTGTTTTGCAGATTTTTTTTTTCAAAGAAAATTGTGGAGGCAATTAGAATATATAGAATAAAGAAGAAAATATTTACATCAAAATTTTTAAAATAAATATGGAAGAGTCAATGCTAAATTTCTTTAGTTTCGATGATGAGGAAACACAGCTCCTGTTTCCATCATTATCACAAGTATCACCACCACTACAATCATCAGCAGAAATACAACCAGGGCAGCCATTATTTTCGAGAAGACGTTCACCATCATCATCATCATCATCATCAACATCTCCACCACCACCACCACCACCATTATTGTTTAGGAACTCAATAGAAACACCTCAACCACCACCACCAATCAGCGAAAACTTGATAATAGAAAACATGTATAACCAGGTTAGAATTAACTTAAAAAAAAAGTATAATTCTTATAAAAAAACCCAAAATAAATATAATAATAAAATAAAAAAATATAGTGAAAAACAAACAGCATCAACAATCAAATTTAAAAAATATTTGCAAGAAATGATTCATAAGAAGGACGCCGAAGAGAGTCCTCTTAAAACTATATTTGATGAAAACTATAAATGTTTAATTTGTGAAACTTACAAGTCGGGTGCAATTATAATGTATCTTAGTTGCACCCATTTAATATGTAAGCCTTGCCTGCAAAAATGGAGCAGATTGGACTGCCCTTTTTGCAGACAAAATATAATATATATTAACCAAATTAGAAAAATTGGAGAACGTTTTGGTATCGAAAACGTCCCCCTTAATAGTATATATAATAATACAATTGTTTTATCAAGCGATGAAGAATTATAAATAAAAATATTATGAAAAAAGAAAAAAGATAAATTGTTGTTTTATTTCTCTTTATTCAATAACATTCTTTCTATTTTCAGCCTAATCAAATAAAAATACATACTAAAATAAATATTAAAAAATAAAACTAATTGATATACAGAAATATATATGATGTGTTTTTATTTATTATGAAGATTTTTATTAGGAATTTTTTTTTTCAGATTACATAACAATTAAAAATATTTACATTTATTTTACTTTTCAGATGCAGGTTTATAGTTAAAAAGTCTTTTATAAAGATTAAAAAGCTTTTGTGTTAATATGTATTCGTTATAATATAAATTACATGCGCATATATTAACATTTGATATACTGATGTTTTCACAATTACATCTATGAATTCCATTATGAACATGTATGAAATGATGAGAATCATTACTATACATTCTTAATTCTTCAATCATTCTCAAGAATAATTTATTGTGTTCCTTATCGATATGGCAACTATATCCATCTAATAGTTCCTTTAATTCAGCTGATGAAACCATTTTAGATAAAGAAATACCAATGTAGCTCGCAACAGGATGACTAAATAACTAATTGTAATTTCACAGTCAAAGACTATTTATTATAAAGATGTTATTAAAATGAGTAAAAAAAATGTTGAGGTGTTTTAATTGTTCTCTTTATTGAGTGATATAAATAAAAAAAATCCCTTTTTAGTGTTTTACATATTATTGAAATTACAATTTTTACATTTAGTTATATTGTATATATTATAGTATGTTTGTATTAGATTTTTTGCCTCTTCTTCTATTTCCATATTTCTTCTTCGGTAGTATGAGCATGAGCAAGTGTCTGCTCCACATGTTGTATTATCATTCGACCAAGAACAGTCTTCATAATGTTCTCCAAATTTATTTTTCTTTGTTTTCAAGCTATTTGCACTCTCAAGATGTGATTGAATATTGATGAGTTTGTATTTATCTTCATCAGAAACAATATGGGAACATCTTTTTAAGAAATCATATATTTCTTTTAATATAATCATTTTTACTAGTGTTTATGACTATATACTTCAACAAAAAGTTTATGAATAGTTATAATTCATGATGGATTGGTTATTTATAGTTTTGAAAGCAAATGTGAAATTACTTACTTACATACATACATCAAAAAAATATAAATAATTTCTTTAGCTTTATTATTAAATTTATTAAAATTATTTTCTTAAACTATCTATAAAATATATATGTATATATAATTAAAATGGTTACAATAGTTTTCTAATTTCGTTTGTAAGAGGAATATATTCAAACATTTTATCATGTATAATTAAACAATATGCAGATGTATTAGGTGGAATATTTTTCAAGGTTTTTAGTTCAATTCTAATATCGATTGGTCCAGTTTTCACTGTTTCATTTTGATGAGTAACATCCAAGACAATTATTGGCGCCATAGTTTTAAAATTTTCTCTTGTTAATAGTGGTTGAGGATCGCGTGCATAATAACTTTGTTGAAATTTTAAATACATATCATATAGTATAGCAAAACGATTTCTGTCAAATTTAAGGTTTAGGTCATCATAAGGATATGTATCAGAGTTAAGATGTACTTTTATATCTGTCAAGTCACAATGCTGAAATTTATTGTCTCTATTTCGAAGTCCTAAGAGCAGGAAACGTGGTCTTTCGTTTTCGGTGGCTAGCTTAACATTCCATAAGACTGTTGTACTTTCTGGAAGTGAAGGATAATAATACATATCCCAACTTCTAAAAGAAATATTTAATGGATGACGATTGTTAATTGTTTTAAACATTTGCAATTTATAAGCATCAGCAAGTTGAATGTGTGGTACTTTCCAAGTAACATTTAGAATCGACAACTTAGTTTTTTCAGTTGTTAGTTGAGATTTAAAAACTTGTTTATCATCTTTAGATCGTAAAATAATCAATTCATGTTTAGAATTAACTATTATTTTATTGAAATCTTCAGCAAATCCAAGCAATAGTTTTAGTGGAACACAAAAATTGAAATAGCCGTCTACAAGTGTAAGATCATCATTTTTGAATGGTGACCATCCTGCGTTTAGTAAATTATCACTTTCAGCTTTATTCAATGATACATAGTTCTTTAATTCTGTTGCAATACCCAAGTGACGAGTGCGATCAATTTCTACTCCATTGATTTCATATCGAATCTCATCAAATAGATGTCCTACACAATTGTTTAAAAGTTGTATAGATGTTGAAACTGTTGAGTCTTCCTTTGTTGCAAGTCCCTCGATATAGAGAAGACTTTCGCTTGGTAAAACATACAAATCTTGATTTTGAATTGAGATACGAATTTCATCATTATTTTTAAATGATTGCAAATATGATGTATAGCTATGATATTCTTTTTTAATAATTGAATTATCAAAATGTGGTTTTTGTAAAATATTAATAATATTACTCATTGCTCGTTCAACGTTCCTTATTGTCCTCACGAAGATTATTATATTTTTGCTTCTTTATGGTTCCTTTAATATGTTGTTTTTTCTTTTTTGTCTGATTATTAAAATTTGGTTGCTTTCTGGTTTCGTCTTCCGTTGGCAAAGATAAAATGAATGGCGAACGCTTCTGCAATTCAGTTTTATTATATATAATCATTCTCTCATAGGCTTCAAATGTAATCGTATTGTAATTTTTTCACCACGAAAATTTATTAAGTTTCCGTCTTGATCAATAACTTTCAAAACAAGACTATTTATTGTTCTTGCATTTACAGGTAGATATATTACATTAGTCGGAGCCTCAGTTATTTTGTAACCTGGGCTAACGTTAAGTGAAAACTGATGCAAAATATGTGCGGACATGTTATTTATATATGATCCGCTGACAATATTACATTCAACGATTACTGTATTAATTTTAGTTATATCAATTGTTTTATCGGAGTAATGTTCTATACCAGGCTTCAATACTCTGGTACTAAAACCTAATAAGGATCCGATTGTTCTCGTTTTATTGAAATAAATTGTGTCTGTAGTGCTTTTTATGCATGTTTGCAAAGTATTATAATTTGCTCGTACATCAAGGGTTCCATTTGCGATTATAGTATGGTATTTATTTTCTAGTACTTCAGCTATATCTGATAATTCGTATGATCCAACTGGAACTTCTATCTCGTGGTTACCAATATGAAATATATTGTTTTCTACATCAACATTCGGAATTGAGTGATATGTGTCAAAACTTATTAGGCCGCAAACATAATTTTCATTTAGTTCGATTGGTGGAAAATAGTTTGCAACAAGATTTGAAGAGTCTCCGTTTAATGTTAATGTAATTGACATTTTAACGTTTGATGAGTGAATAGTTTATTATTAAAAACTGTATCGGTTTTTATAATGAACCAATGTCGATATTAATCCAAGAGTTGTGTTCTGACGAAAATCCCAACCATTTAACGTAAACCATATTTCTTCTTCTTTTTAAAATTTTTTCAACTAAATATGTTTCTGGAAATTTAGTTTTCATTAGCTCATGCTCGTAAAAGCCACCTTTAATTTCATGTCCTTGATAGTCTTGCAATATATAGGTATTAGGATTTGTATTTTTTATAGTTTTAATTTTAAATATTTCTGTAGTCCAATTTGGTGTGTAACCTTTTTCAAATGTATGCTTATATTTACTTATTCGAACGTTATCATTTACCTTAAACTTTGGTTTTTTAAATACTTTTAAATTGTTGTAGACTGTATTCAATAAAAAAGTTTCATTTGAAGAATTTACTTCATTTGGGGTCATCTGTATTGTTCTATGAAATGTATTATTATATTTATCAACAAGTTCTTGATATTTGTTTATCCATTTGTATGATCCCTGGTAACTAAACTCTTTCCACATCATTCCTTTTAAAGTTCTGTTAAATCGTTCTACTATGGATGCCTTTAGAACACTATAAGTTGAATAGTGATTAATTTGATTAGATTGCATAAGTTGATGAAATTGATTATTAAAAAATTCTTTGCCATCATCTGTTTGTAAATTCCTTGGTTTTCTGTTGTTATTAGTGAAAATACTTTTCATAGCATTCGTTACGTTGCATGCAGTTTTATTTTTTATGGCTACAGCCCATGCTTTTTTGGAAAAGGTATCTATTACTGTTAGAAGGTATCGATATCCATTATTATGTATTGCATAGTTCCCCATTTCAACCAAGTCCGCCTGCCATAAATCATTAATTCCTTTCATTATAACTCGTCTTCTTTTAAAATTTTTTCGCGCTTGTTTGTGCAGCTCGTTAACTATTTCTCTCTTATCCACGTTCATTTTGTATATGATAGTGTATGTCGACGATCTTCTTATATTATATATGTATGACAATCACTTGGCTGCCTTAATTTTAGGCCATTCAAGCTTTCGTTTTTTTACATCATCTACACCAACATTTTTATTAATTCTTTTGAACATAAAATCTTCAATTTTATTAAATCTTTCTTCAATATTTTTTATAAAGTCTTTATTTGCAAAGTGTATTTGGTTCTCTACTACTTTTTCAATAAGTTGAACATCTTCATCAATTTCTTTTGTAATCGTTTTTTGTAATTTTTTTATTTCACTTCCAATAATATTTAATTTAGCGTCATATCCATTTTTAAGTTCTTCAATTTTATTTGAAAAGTTAATATTTTCATTGTGAAACTGCTCCTTAAAAATCTTTATCGTGGTATATATTTGTTGCATATCTCTTGTTATGTTATTTATTTGTAAATTATACTTGTATGTTTTTATTTTCGAATTATTTAGATTATTCTTAATCGAACTTTCTCCAAATTTATTTATGTAACTCATTTTTAATATATTATATTAGCTTCTCTCAATTCTTCAACAATGGAAATTATTTCGTTTTTGTGATTATTATGACCAGCACTTTCCGATGAAAGAAGTAAACGTAATCTGTCAACTAATTCATTCGGATCATCCCAATATATATAGCTTGGCTTACAGTTGTCTACAGATTTTAACGACAATCCACTGCCTTCCTTTAAAATATTTGGTTTCGCAGTAAATAACTGTTTTATTATATTGACATATTTATATGCTCGAGTACCTTTAATTTGACCTTTTGATTGATATTGACGCTTGTGTGCATTTGTACTCTTTAAAAGTTCTTTATAATTTTTCAAATCATTTTTGGTGTAATGTAGAGGCTTTGAATGAAAGACTAATTCGAATAATCCTGGAGTCATTTTCCATGTTGTATTTCCTATTTGAATAGAATTATCTACATTAAAATTTAGCTCATTATTTCCATATCGCCACTTTCCGCTTTCATCTATATTGAAACCATAAACCATATCTAACTTTTTATTACTCAGGAGCAATTCTATATTTTCAACTAATGAGGACTTATTAATAACGGACACTTGATGTTTGCTCTTATCATAATCATTATCATCACTATCTATTTTTACATCCAACTTTTTTATTTTGTTGATAGGACTGTAAATAGTTATATTATCATCATATCCCTCAGCATCATCAAAATTATCAGAACTGCGATCGGATGGTAGTGATGGAAGTTCTGAATCTGATATGTCATTATTTGATTGATAATCATCTGATTTGTAATCCTGAGTTTTTTTAATTATCTTATTTATAGGTTTTGTTTCAGTTGTAAATGTATCTTTCGATAAATCATCGGATTGATAATCATCAATTTTTTTAATTATCTTATTCAGGGGTTTTGTTACAGGTTTAAATGTATCTTCCAATAAATTAAACCTATCTGCTTCATGTAATTTTATATTTTTCAGCTTTTCTTTTAATATCGTTCTTGTCTTAACAATATCTTTTAATAATTTGTTATTATTCATATCGAACCGGTTTGTATCTGTTGTGAACTGCTTTGTATCTGGTTATGAACTGCTTTTTATCTGGTTTGTATCTGCTTTTATCTGGTTTGTATCTGCTCTGTATCTGCTTTTATCTGGTTTGTATCTGCTCTGTATCTGCTTTTTATCTGCTCTGCATCTGCTTTTATCTGGTTTGTATCTGCTCTGTATCTGCTCTGTATCTGCTCTAAACAAATCTCACTTACAGTTGTATGAATTTATCAAAACCTTTTCTGTATCGCCCCTTATTTATCGCATCATCCTTACTGACAACAACGAACCCATATTTGTCTTTCCAGCACTCACTACATATATCTGTAAATTCTTTAAATGTCATATCTCCAATAACATGGTCATTGTATATATGTCGTAAATTCATTTCATCTTGTTTAAAAATTATAATCATATTAGCATTATCACGTATTAGATGCTTTGGAATTTTCGTATACGTTTGACATAAATAAAAGCAATCAATATGTTTATGTCTTCCCATACAAAAGTAATCTCTAATATTATCTTGTTTGCCACAAATGACGTCATCAAATATTATTATAGAATTAGAATTTGCCTCAGCTGGATTTAGAACTTTTTCGTTTTCCGAAAATGTAAAAAGATTAATTCCTTTTATTGGATCGATCAGTTTCTTAAGGTAGCAGTATTTAGGTTGATATAAAGACTTTGAATATATATATAAGTTTCTGAAGCTAAGACCATTAGGACTTTCTATTAGACTAATCATGACGTTAGTTTTTCCACAGTTTGAAGGTCCCACAATTAGTGCTCGTATTGAATTTGGTAATAATGTGCTATGTTTAATTTTAGCTTTCTTTTTTTGTGATATGTCCACATTTCTTACAACAATTTGTTTGGCTTGCTCTATTAATCGCATATTGATAACTGATGTGTCTTATCTATAAATACAATCTTATATAAGGAAATCTCACCATTTCCATTTTTAGTATAGTATAAAACACATCATACACGTATGTTAAAGAAAAAATAAATAAAATGGTTATAAACTACACCAAAGGAAATAAACTAAATCAGTGTAAGGCTGGAAGCGGTTTTGTAAACAACTTAATAGATAAATTGCCGGTTGAACTGCATTTACCTGGTTATCAGTTTTGTGGACCTGGAACAAAACTTGCAAAACGTTTAACAAGAGGAGATAAAGGTATAAATTTATTGGATGCAGCTTGTAGAGAGCACGATATTGAATATTCACGAACAAGCGATATTAATAAAAGACATCAAGCAGATAAAATATTATCTGAAAAAGCTTGGCAACGAGTAATATCTAAAGATAGCGGTTTCAAAGAGCGAGCACACGCTTGGTTCGTAACAAACGCAATGAAAGCAAAAGTTAAATTTGGATTAGGCATGAAGAATACTAAGCCTCGTGTATCAAAGAAAATTAAGAATAATGTGAAAAAGAAAACACGCAAAGTTTGCAATAACAAATTGTTTTCATCTACTGTCAAACATGCTTTAAAACTTTTGAAAAATGAGAAACCTGATAATATAAGTGATGCTGTTAAGATTACCCAAAAATATGTTCATTCAAATTTTAAAAGGAAGAGGAAAGCTAATATTAGTATACCAAGAGTTATTCCAGTACCAAAAATTGGTGGATTTCTACCATTAATTCCTGTTTTAACAGCTCTATCAGCTTTGGGAGGATTAGCTACCGGAGGATCAGCTATTGTTAAAGCCGTTAATGATATTAAAAATGGAAAACAACAACTAGCAGAGGCTACTAGACATAACAGACATATGGAATCAATTGCTTTGGGAAAAGGTTTATATCTTAAACCGTACAAATCTGGCTATGGCCTTTATTATAACCCAGCTCCAAAAAACTTTTAGATAGTCTACCCAATCGACCTTTAACGGATCTAGATTTAATGAAATATGCTAAGCAACTCAAACATTTTAGAGGTGTTTTTATGCGTAATTGTTTGCCTAAAAAAGCATTAACTCAGGAATGTGGTATTGTTAATTTAGATAATTCCACCGGTCCTGGAACACATTGGGTAGCCTATTATAAAAATTATAACTATAAAGAATATTTTGATAGCTTTGGAAACTTACAACCACCAGTTGAAATAGTTAACTATCTTAAAACTCCAATTGAATATAATTATGAACAAAAACAAAAATTTAATACATTTAATTGTGGACATTTATGTTTAAAATTTCTATTCAATAAATATCATATGAAATAAAACAACAGTTTATATCTTTTTTTCATAATCATTTTATTTTACAATTGTTTGTTATTATATAGAAAAGTTAACATGCAATTTCTTTAAAAATATCGTCATCAGAATCATTTAAAAACTGATGTATAAAATTATTTGAGGTTTGATTATTTATATAATCGATTTGTATAAAAATATCATCATCCTCTTCCATAATTTCTTTATAAATATTTAAATTTGTTGATGTTGGTACTGTTGAGTGACAATTTATTTTATAATGTCCCCACGCATAAGTATCAACACCATTTTCACGTATAAATCTCTTATCATCTAAATAACTTAATGTTAGTTTACTTATATATTGTGTATATACTTCATGAATCTTTGATCTAAATACATACATTGAATTATAATATAGTTTTTTCTCCAGCAAACATTTTCTAAAATCATTAATTGATAATTTGTTGGTTACACTCTGTTTTACTCCTTTTATTTTTTTTATTTCTGTGTCTATCCTATCTATTTTTATAGAATACATTTTTGCTCGCAAACCAATGAATTCCTTAATTACTTTACCATTACATTCATCTTTCATCATCCCTAATACTTTTTTATTCATGAGTGGGAAATTGAATACATTTTCTTTCGGATATGCAGATGTATCGAAATGTGACTTGATATCATTTCTAATATCTGCATATAGATCATTTGTTTTAACGTTATATATAAAAGAATCAGTATCCATGTAATTCAAATTAATATTTTCACAATATTTGGGTTTCATGTAATCGTAATGAAAATTATACATTTTCCATTTTGATAGTTCTAAAACAGAAAATCCAATGTAAATGGGCTTATTATATTCAGTTCGCACTCTACTCATTTCAATTGCAACCATTTCGTCATGAATTTTGAGGGAACTATGAAAATTAGGTCTAGCAATAAGAGCTCTAGCTCCTAATCGCTTACCTCTACTTTCCCATTCACATACTATTTTAATGTCTTTCCTTTTATCGACATTTTCCATAGTCTTACCATATACAGCGTTGTTTAAGAGTTTAAAAAAGTTTTGCTCAAAAGAATTTTTGGCCAATGTTCTGTGATGATTATTTATATCAATATATTTTTTTAACCAATTCGACTGACTAAATTCAAGAATTCTATGAATTTTCTTTAAAATCAGTCCATGTTGAATACATTGTTGAAGATTGCGATAATGTATTATATAATTGGTTTTGTTGTTTAAGTCTGTTATTAATTTTCGCTGTTTCATGCTTTCAATTTTCTTGTTTTCTGCACAAAATGGTAAGTCGCTATGATAGTCGTGCAATGTGGTTGGATATTCTAAATCAACTTCCAATATGTAACCCAATGCTGAATCTTCTTTTACATTATTTACATCAAAATTTTTAAAGTTTTCTACCCACTTGAAATTTTTAAAGGGGAGGTATTGAGACATTGCATAACCATATAAGTTATTTACATCTAAATACATCAGGTAATTAGATTCTTTTGTAGGATCATAATCACTAACGTATTTATTATTGGCTACCGAATGTCGTTTACTGCATTGAACAATACCTCCCCTAATACCCCGTAAAACGAAATTGTACATATTAATATCAGTTAATAATTCCAACTCTATTTCCGTTGTTTTCAACATTGCATCCCAAGATAAGCCCGGGGTAGTATAATATTGACAGGGGTCTAAATTGTAAATGTTTTTACAAACTTTACGGAAATTTTCAAATACATCACAAAGCAATAAAACATCTACTTTTAAATATAATAGAAGATAGTCCATCAGAGTGTTACATTTGAATGTACTCCAAACCTTTTCAGCATGTTCATAATCCTCTACACTACACGACTCATTAGAAAGTTTATTAAAGAAACATGAACGGGGTGGTAGATGATTTTCTTGGAGACGATTCACTGAATCTAGGTAGTCATACGGAAAGACACCTTTACGCTTCATTAAATTGAATTCATTGTCAATGCGGTAAGTTGATTTAACAGTTGACAAATCATCATCGGACAAAAACCCTGCTAGTTTTTCTAAACTCGATGGCATAAACCGACAAGAATCTAGAAAACGTAATTCAAGAGTATTTTTTTCATTTACAGGGATTCTCTTTGATATGGATACATATAATTCCTTATTTAAAGGAATTATATTTATATCGCCTTCAATAGATGACAGTTCTCTGATAAACAAATGACAATCGTATGCCGAAAGATTATGGAAAAATATAGGGATGAAGTTTGCGATTTGGTACTCTAAATTGCATTTGTTATGTGCGGGTCCCCTATATTCGCCAGTTAAATGGCAATGGTCAGCCACCCGATCTTCAACAGATAAATATTTTTTACAAATGTGACAAATTGTATCCACATTTTGTCTTATCTGTTGAAGCGGTGTTAAGAAGTTCATTGGTTTAACTACACTTAAATAATTATTATATATATCTAGACTATCCTTAACTAAATTATCAAAAAAGTGTTTTGGTGAGTTATCACCACTATATATTCTAAATATATCTAAGCTAGAATTAAATGAACATTTAATATAATAACTATAAGCAAATGGAATATGCCTTTGTGTAGATTTCACATTAGCTGAATTTTGAACATTCACTGATTCTAAAATGCATTCAAAATCAGCGTACACCACAAAAGGCACATCCATTTGCTTCTTAAAATTCTTAAAACTTACTAAATTATTATCTGGGCTAGGCATCTTGGTTACCTTCTTATTACATTGGTCCTTGTGAGTTTTAAGTGATGAATCGGTGTGAAAATGAATAAGGCAGCAATTACAGATGTATATTTTATGAGTATTTTTTGTTAATTGACTTCTTATTAATCTATAATTAAAAGAAAAAATCATTTTAATATAGTATTAATTTTCAACAATATAAATATTATTCACATACCTTGAAATATTTTTAATCCAGACGTAGTGAAATCGCTCGCCATCTTCCAAAAGTAATAAATTGATGTGATTTGCTTTTTCCTCTGTGGTATAGTAGTATGGGCCCACTACATTATCACCTTCTAAGCCAAACACATTTACACTGATATCAGGGTTGTTAGTTTCAAAGGCTTTAATTTTGTTGACAGCGAGAGGGAAATTTAAATTTTTAAAATTTAAAACAGTACTATTTTCCAGTACTATAATTTCATCTTGTATATTATTAATATTATAGGATGTGCATCTATTTGAATTAAGGTTAACTGGATACAATGCCGATATTATAGCCCACTTGAAACAATACTCATCATTATTTTGCACATTAATGCATGCAAACTTTCTCTGGATTGTTGGTGGTAGAGGAATATATTGTGATCCTTTAATGGATTTGTATTCATTAATATTAATTTCAAGGCGTGATATTTCAATTAATGTCCATCCGCTATCACGCTCCTGAAATTCACTCATCTTTTTCACAATAACATCGCACTGGTCACTGTAGTGTTGGAGAATATCGTCTGTTGTTAATGAAATACTGAGGATAACCATTTTAGTTTGATGTGATTTTATATCTATGGTGCACGCATCCTCTTCTTCTTGTATCAGTACGTATTCACAAAATAGTTCGCAATTAAATTTTATGGAGCAATGTTTTTGGATCATATTCTTTAGCAATTCAACCACTTTGGGTTTAATTTCACCCAAAAAGGTTTCAGGTATTAAATTTGTTTTATTAGCATTTTCAATCATATACGTAACGATACGATTTTTAAATATAGACTTGACGCATTTTACGTCACTATCAAATTTTCCTGCACAATTCAATTTATGTTTATTTGTACGTATATGATAACGCCAAATTGTTTTTAGAACATATACTCCACAATCTTTGCAATACATATTACTTTCTCCATCTGTTTTTGGATGTTCTATTAAATGTGAATGTCGTTGCCATTCTGCTTGATCTGAAAAACGTATATTACATACGTTGCACATCATTGAAGAACCTTGATGTTGCATCCTCACATGACGTTTTAAGGAAAAGTTGCGATTAAATGATTTTCCGCAGATATCACAAGTAAAGATGGCCATTTTTTCGGTTTTAATTTAATTCTTTTTTAACGAAATGGTATAAACTGTTTAAATTTTCAGAACAAGAATGAATTATACTATTTTTCTAAACATCTATTTATACTTAAAACTGTGGGCGTGGTTTTAATTATTAAAAGAGCAAGGTTTTATCAATCAAAGAATTATATATGTATTTGTATATCCTTATACTCATAAATATACGCATTGGTGAGTGAAATAAAAAGAGACAACAACATTACTGGTAGGGGACCGATAGAAAATTAACTAATACAATCACACGCATACTCTTATGTAATGTAAATGTATGTTGTTTTCGTAACCAATTTTATTAATTTCTAATCCAATCTAATTTTTAATGTGTGTAATAAAAATAGAGCTAGATGCGCAGGTGTTTAACAAATTTTCAAGCACCCTTATTTATCATTAAAAATAGCCAGACGGTAGACAGACACTCATAAAAATGTCAATACTAGAATTTTCAATAAATAAAAAGATCAACCGCAATAAAAAAAGATAAACGGAAAAAGAAAATGCTAATGAATAGACAGAAAGGATAAGGAATTTCAAAAAGGACAAGGGTAATAAAAATAGAGCGAAATGCCTAGGTGTTTAAGAATTTTCTCATACCCTTTTTTATAAAAAAATAAAAAGATCGACCTCAATAAAAAAGACAGACGGTAGACAGACACTCATAAAAATGTCAATCCAAGAATTTTCAATAAATAAAAAGATCAACCTCAATAAAAAAGATAAACGGAAAAGCCAAATGCAATAAAAAGAAAATGCTAATGAATAGACAGAAAGGATAAGGGTAATAAAAATAGACCGAAATGCCCTTTTTTTATTAGTTTCAGTTTCTTTCAGCAATCAAAACTGAAAAAAATTAGTAGGGATGTTCATATTTAACTCGGTGAAATATTTTGTACCTATGAAGAAAATTTCCAGCTTCCTGACAAACATTCAACAGAGTTGTTCAATATAGGTGTCCGGGTAGGGGTGTTCGTACAGAAGATTCAGGGGTGATATTCAATAGAGAAGCCCTGATTGACTCTCAAATCAGGCATGTGAAAACAAAAAAAAATTTACATATAAATTTTTTTTTTTAAACTCCCTTAATACACAATACAAATTTTATGAAACCTCCTAATACAAACAACCATCCAAGGATGGAAAACGCATTTCCATAATAAATACACTTAATTACCTAACAAAATATATTTTTAACGATCACGTTTCCCAGCCAGGCATGCACATTATTTTATATGAAAAACTTGATAGCGAACCGGTGTAAACAAACTACTGATGAAGGTTTTATATTATTAGATGGGACACACACAGTAAATAATGAAACAATCACGGGGACAACATTAGTACAATTCACAGATGAAGTAGAAATAATTAACATAACACATAGAAACCTATTCTCCAAAATGTTACAAGCAATACACAACAAACATAGTGAGGAGTTTGAGATATTGAAAATTTTACATTCAGAAACAGAATATGCATTTAATAATTTAGACTCATTAAGGAACTTTACTATACCAATAGAAAACCACCCTGTAAGGTCATTTATCTTTTTAATAATAACAATAATGGGAATTGCAGGAATCATTTACATTGCTATAAAAATATTTAAATATTACATGATATATAGGCAAAATAGAACTAATGACAACTTTAAAGTTTTTTACGAAGGAGAAGTAATGAGAATACAAAATGCTCAACCTAACATAGTATAAATCGGGATGATTTATTTTTTAATAGGGAGAGAGTTAGGGTCGTTCCCACAAATATCATTAAATATAAGAAATATCTTAATTCTTTGTTATAGTAATATTTTTAACAAATATAATTTCTAAGATAATAAATAAGAGAGTAATTAGTATTACTAGTTAAATAACCTAAACTATTGATAAAATATATTTAGGATTAAGAACAAAGAAATCATTTTGTAAACACGTAGATATGAGTAATAAAAATCCTAGACATAATTAGTAACTAGACATAAGACAAATAACATAAATAAAAATACTGTATCATAAATAATCTAAACTATTGATAAAAATATATTTAGGATTAAGAACAAAGAAATAATTTTGTAAAAACGTAGCTATGAGTAATAAAAATCCTAGACATAATTAGTAACTAGACATAAGACAAATAACATAAATAAAAATACTGTATCATAAATAACCTTTAACCATAATAAAGATAAAAAGGGTCGAATACCAAACAACCCTAAATACACAAATACCGTAAACTATCATAAAACAACATACAAACCTAATGAATAACAAAATAATATAAGTGACCATGAAATAGTTAAGAATAAAGAAATTATGGTAAGAAAAATATGTTATTCCATAGCATAGTCGTCGTTTGTAGTTTTTAATTCAAAAATTAATTAAGAAAAATAAATAAAAATAAAGACGCATCGCGTCGTGAAAAAGATTTGTTTTTTTTTAATAAAAGAGATATTCAGTATCTTTAACTAGCTTGGATTCATCTCAATTTGGGTGTCTTTAGCTGGTTGTTTTAATTTCTGTCGATATTTTTTGCTTCTTTCGCGGCCAGCAGCACGGCGCATAGAAATCGCCTTTCCTAATTCACTTATTGGCATTAGTTTTTCTTCCTCTTTTCTGTTATCCCTCACCTTTTTCTTTGCTTCAGCCTTTTCGTTTTTGCACTCGTCGTATATGTTGTTTTCTTTTAGTTTTTCAACATAACGCTTGTCTCTTTGTGCACCAGGAATCGGAGTCTACCAATTAAATACCAAATTATTAAGCAAAAAAGTAAGAAAAAAGCGTCAGTAACGTCACGCAATCTTTTTTTGCAAAAATACCCTGCTATATGCAAATAATGCTTCATTTAAGCATTGATTATGAAAGTACTTCAAAAATATTTAAAAAAAAATCAGTTCCAACCTCTATTCTAATTAGTTAATGCATAAAAAAACATTTAATGAAAATTTGTCAGTAACGTCACCATTTATTTGAGGCTGAATACTTTAAGCTCTAATTGGTCCAAAAGCCAAGCTTTGTACACAAATTTGCTTGCTAATCAATAGTTTGATTTATATTCTATCCAAAAAAAAGTAATCATCTGCCTAAAGTACAAAAAAATAACAATATAATTTACCTTTTTCGCCGACATTGCTATATTTTTCAAATACGCCTTGCACGTGCCACTTATGAAAAGAATATAAAATGTCAAAGCAGACACAAATTTTGCACTGTCATATAGTTCTGCCATATTTGACATTTCAAATGTAAAAAAAAATTTGGGCTTTGTGACAGAAAAAAAATTATGTGGTTTCATTTTTCGTGGCCTTGTCCATATTTGTTACATAGCGTCTACAACTGATATTAACTCGAATATAATATAAGAGAGAACGTTGGGAGAGTCAGAAGAAAAAAATTTGTATACTAATATTAATATCTATGTCAGCGACGTTTGTAGCCATGTACCCGTGTAGTCTGCTGTCGTGAATGTGTTTATAGCTTAATTTATCTCGATTTTGTACTTGGTGAGGTTTGCAATAGCTAGTGATATACGACTCAGCATATGTATCACCAAATAAAATTCAACATATCTTATAAACACAAAATTCGTATGCTAACTCTTATGTTGACATTTCATTTGCTTACATATGCTGACATAAAAAAATTTGCTATTTTCAACATATCATGTAGACGCCAAACATATTGAATATGCGGATAGATGCATTTGTTATTATTTTCAAACATATGAGTGTTAGCATACATATGTTGATTCAACATATCGTCTAAACTTTTCTTAATATTGCAATAATACTAATATTGAAGTCCACACGTAATATAATTCTGTCTGCTATGAAATTTTACGTTTGCTGATAGAAATATATTTGATATTATATCAGGTATAGACTAAAGACGTGCAGCAGTGTTGCTATCTCTAGAGAAAAGAAAAACCACAGTAAGCTCTTCTAAAAAAGGTAAAAAGCGCAAAAAAATTACAAAAAAAAGAGTAAAAAGCACCATGAAAAATATTTTAAAAATTTTAGTAATGCGAAAAACTATTAAGCAATTTATAAAAAAGTGAAGGTAAATAACCAAAATGCAATTTAAAGTTTTTGCTTCAAAATAAATAAAGGACTTGAGATGAAATAGCAAAATTTATTTACATATTTAGTTATATATTAATTAAAATAAAATTAATAAAAGCAAAAAAAAAACGTAACAAAACAAAGACAGAAGTAACATAATATACATGCCAAATATACAATTGTTACATAATATGTATAGCATATGTACAGGGTGTCCGTCGGGAAGGTATACTATTTTGTTTATTTATATTTTTTGATTACATGAAAGAAAATGGATCTTATATTGATAAATGTTTTATTTAAATCCGGCAATTATGTATGGAATACAATACCAGACATATGTTCGCCTCTGTTAGCTTCACAAATGCGAGCCCTTTTGAGCACATTTTTCATTACATTCTCACACATTTCACGCGATATTTCATTAATTTCATCACGAATATTTTGTTTGAGTTGCTCAAGCGTTGCTGGTTCGTTTGTATAAACCTTGATTTTCAGATATCCCCACACATTTTAGTTGTTTTTATTACTTTTACTTTTTATTTGAACAAGTTTGTTCCACAATTTATTTAGAAAACCAGGCACAATCTCATTTATAATATTTTTTTTTTAATTTTTGCGTTTTTTCCAATTTTATGAACGATAAAAGGTTTATTTTTCAAAAATATTCAATTTGTTATCAGATAGGATTTTGTACAGTGATAAAATGATTATATAATGAATTTAGTAAGTTGTCGACGTTTTTATTTGATATAATATAATAATAATAACAAAAATAACTGGACGGTGTAAGAAAAAATATTAAATTATAAAATATAACAACATATTTTAATTCATTATTTTAATTTAATTTTTTTTGAAACTCGTATGATGTACGTATGTATGTAAACTAGTGGTATTCTGATAGTTGTCTTTTTAAAATTTTGTTAAGTTTTCCATTTACTTATCTGTATTGCGGGTGGACCAGACGATAAAAGTTTTGCTTCAATATAACCTGTATATTTCTGATATAGAAACACAATGGAATTTCATTTTGTATATGTTGAATTGGGGAAAATACGAAAATATGCAACAAAAAAAATTAAATACAATTATGTATGCATATACTATTTTTGGAAATTTTCCCTAAACATTCCGATACAAAAATCCAAAGTTCATATGTATGTATACGATGGGAACTGATTGTTTGAAAAATATTTGATGAATTGCGAACTATTCTTAGAATATATTTTAATTAAGCCCACATTAAATTATTCACTTGCATAATGCAATCTAGAAGCTAAATATAAATTTGTGGAAAGTAGGTATTTGCAATACTTTTATTCAAAATACAAATGCATTTTAAATTTTTATTCCAAATACAAAATAGTTTTTAATAAAAGTTTAATTTTCACAATTGAAATGATATTTTTTAAGTTTTTTTACTCTATAATGTTGCTGTTTTTTAATCAATATTAAATCAGAAAATTTTTCTGATGTTCGCATGTTTTTAAGAATTTTTGGCATTTTAGAGATTTTTTCAAGATTTTTGGTTGCCGATTGCGAATTATATGATTTTTTTAAAATAAATTTTGGGAATAAATTCCAATATTGCAGTTGCAATTTTTAGAATATGCGCTATTTTTGCGGGGTTTTCAATTTATTAGTTTCTTTGCTAATTACATTTTGGAGCTTGATATAAATTTAAATTCTTACATCAAACTTTGTTTTTATTTTATAGAAAAATGGCAATTAATTGAAGTGCTTTTGAAGATTAACTCACTGATGTTACAGAACATTTCTTATCAAATTCTAGCCGGGAAGAGATTTGTCTGCTTTGTTATGTGTTACTAAGTATCCAAACAACATTTTAATTGTCAAAAGATTTTTTGTCACATTGTATAAATACAATAATAATACCGGGTTCTGATATACTGCAGGTACGCTCTGCACCTGAATATAGAAAATAATTAAATTTACACAAGTATAACACAGGATGTAAGCATCAATTTTGCCTTTCTTCTGAAATCACAAATAGTCATAAAAAATGAAATATTAATACATTTTCAAAACAAAACGAAAATTCAATTTCATTGATTTAGTATATTTACTCGTACATAGTGTCTTGACGATCCATTACATTTCTTTAATATAAATAATATAAAAAATAATTATGGTTATTTATATACGAAATTAATATAATGAATTAAAATATGTTGTTATATTTTATAATTTAATATTTTTTGTTACACCGTCGTTATTTTTAATTTTGGTATTATTATTATATCAAATAAAAACGTCGACAACTTACTAAATTCATTATATAATTATTTTATCACTGTACAAAATCTTATCTGATAACATATTGGATATTTTTGAAAAATAAACCTTTTATGGTTCATAAAATTGGAAAAAACACAAAAATTAAAAAAAATAATATAAATGAGATTGTGCATGGTTTTTTAAATAAATTGTGGAACAAACTTTTTCAAATAAAAAGTAAAAGTAATAAACATATCGAAAATTCTAAAAAAAACATTGTGTTGTGTTCAGGATTCGAAACCGTGCCACCGGGTAAGAAGGTATGGTTTCAAATCCTGACGAACCATTTATTAATTTTTTATTTTTTGATACATTTTAGTTATTTTTATTACTTTTACTTTTTATTAGAAGAAGTTCGATCTTTTTTTTAAGAATTTTTGATAGCTTTAAATTATTTTCAATGTGAAGATAATATTGGAAAATTTTAATCATTAGACTAGCATCTCCTTCTTTTATACAAATTTTGAGAAGAAAGATTAACCCCCTAATTCTATTGTGCTTACATTTGGTTTCTTATAATTACTTAAAATTAGTTCAGCAGGAAAACAAAATAAATGTTTTTCCCACCGATGAAATGTGAGGCGGCATAGAACACACACAAACATGAAGTGTATTTCAAGTGCAGCGACAGAGTTAAACACATTGTGTATGCAATGTCACAACACTGACCGTTTAGCATTTGCATACTCAAGCGGATATTTCAAGTGCAGCGGCACGAGGTGTCAAATAGTGTCTGCTGTCTATGTGAATATTTAGTGACACTTGATATTTATTTATTTCATTATATGCATGCCTTTTAAGGAATGAAATCATGTTTGTACGATAACGAGTGTAATCATGCTACACCTCCACTTTTCATAAGAATGTTCATATAACATTTGTTCTATGGACATTCTTTTTTTTTTTTTTTGTTAATTTTTAAATTTTTAAATTTTTATTATGAAAATGTATATATATTTATAGTTTAATTTAAATTATATCTACCCCGGAGTAATATATGAATGTTTATTTAGCAGTATATAACTTAAGTCTATTTTTATGAACTATTTGTTCTTTGTTTGTTTTCTTATCAACTACGGTTACATTATTTCTTAAATCTATATTTTTTATTTTATATGGTCCCTTGTATTGGGTTTCTAATTTATGGCGGCCGGCCATGTTCCTAAGTAGTACTAAATCTCCTATTTTAAAATTATATTCTATTATATCCTTATTGTAATTTAACTTTTGCCTAAGTTTATTCTTATCTAATAAATGTTGAGCTCTTTTATATGCTAATTCTAATCTAAATTTTGCTTCTTTAGCATAATTCTCTAAATTATATAGTGGAGTAATTCGATCCACTTCCCTAAATTGATTAAAAGAACGTGGTTGTTTAGCAAAAACTAGTTCATATGGACAATAATTGTGTACGGTTGAAGGTGTTGTATTAAAACAGTAAGTAAAATATTTTAACCATTCGTCCCAGTTAGATTTGTCTACTGATATATATGAACGTACATATTCGTTGAAAGTTCTATGACTTCTTTCTATTTTACCTAACGTTTGGTGGTGATGAGCTGTTGAAGTTAGTTTTTGAATCTTTAATAGATTGCATAGTTCTGTTAGTAAAGCATTTTTGTATTCTGTACCCATGTCCGAAATGAACGTCTTCATTGGATCATAGATAAGTACAAAATTTTCAAATATTGCCTTAGCAATTGTTTTAGCGCTTTTGTCCTTAACTGGTATTGTTACTAAATATTTAGTTAAGTCACATATTATTGTAACTGCGTATTCATTTCCATATATTGATTTTGGAAATGGCCCTATGGTATCCACGTACACCGTATCAAATGGTTTTGCAGGTGTTGGTGTAATAATCATTGGACTCTTTGAATGTTTAAAGGTTTTAGCAGTTTGGCACTTATGGTATCTTTTTACAAATTTAGATATGTCCTTTGACATATTTTTCCAATAGTAATATCTTTTGATTTTTCCTGTTGTTCTATAAAGTCCACAATGTCCTCCTTCTAATGGATCATCGTGATATTTCAGCATAATTTCAAGAATTGCCTTGGCATTCTTATTATCAAGTTGGGTCACCTCGTTTAGTAGCGCTACTTCAATTTTATTCAATATTTTATTGCCCATTTCTTTAAATTCATTTATTGAGATAAATTCGAAAATTTTCTCTGTGGGTGCCACTTGTATTTTGTATATATTATGTTTACCGGCCACATATTCGAGCCTAGAGAAAAATTGTCCTAAGTCAAAGTTCCCTTTAGTAAACAAATCATTAATTTGTATATATGTTACTATAGATTTTCCTCGTTTGATATAACATCTTCCGGGAGAAATCTTTAGTTTATAATGTTTTCTGACGTCAGTGTTCTTTAAAGGTACATAAATACTGGGCTTATTATTTTTATTAATTTTATGCTGTTTATTTAATGTATTACTATTTTTTTCTTTTGCTAGTTTGTTGGTCATCGATCTAGTCGTGACTCTTAATATAGAACAAGTTTTACTATTCATGTTTTTTAAGTCATCTATTGTAATGCGCGATAAAGCGTCAGATATTCAACCGTAAAGTCATATTCTTCTAGGTCAAGTCTAATTCTTGTTAATTTGGAGCTAGGATTTTTCATTGAGAACAAATAAGAAAGTGGTCTGTGGTCAGTACGGACAAGAAAGTGTTTTCCATATATATATGGTCTGAAATGAGTTATTGCCCAGTGTATGGCTGTTAGCTCTTGTTCAATGGTCGATTTGTTACTTTCGCCTTTGGTAAATGCTTTTGATGCATAAGAAATGGGTAGATGTTTACCTTGGTATACCTGAGTTAAAACTGCTCCAGAAGCATGTTTACTTGCATCTGTTGTTATGCAAAATTCTCGTGTAAAATCAGGATATTGCAACAAAGTTGGGCTCATTAATGCTTTCTTTAGATACTTAAAAGCAGTGTCACAATCTTTCATCCATTCAAATGTTATTCCTTTCCTGGACAATTTAGTTAGATGTCTGGAATATTCAGAGAAATTTTTGATGAATCTTCGGTAATAGTTACAGAAAGCAACAAATCTCTTTGCACTATCAGCGTTTTTTGGCGTCGGAGTATGTGGTATACGGTAATTCTTTATATATATCGGTTGTGTATCTTTTACCCTTAACTTTTGTTGATAGAAATTGTTAGTTGTTATTGGTTCTGTTTCCAAACCGAAAATATCACTGTATTCTGAACAAAGGTTAGTTAATGTTTCTTTAAATTGATTTGGAAATTTTTCTTTTAAAATTTTTAATATTTCTGATTTTCTATGTTTATTATGATATTTTTTATTCTTGATTATATCATAATCAGTGGCATTTTCTGTTTTTATTTGTGTGAGTTTAATGTGAATGATTTGGTTATTAGTGTTTAGGATACGAATAAATGCTTTATTGGATTTTACTAATGTGTTTGGTACAAAAACTACTGTTTCAATTTCTTGATTAGGTATTAGAATATCTTCGTCTGAGTTAGATATTTTTATTAGACGTATAACTTCAGATCTTGCGGGTAAAATTATATCAGAATTGTTGTTAGTAATTGGTATTGTTATTGGTTGAGGTATATTTAATGGTCTAAGTACAAAGTAATCATAATCATCATTGAAATCTAAAATGCAGTTATATTTTTTTATGAAGTCCATTCCAATGATTCCATCGCATGGTATTGGGAAATCATTGTGTATCACTTGAAAATTGTGGGGTATCAGGAAATTTTTGAACTTTAGATCAAAGAATACACTGCCTATTGATTTGATTTCACCTTGTCCTATTCCACTAAGGTTAGTTGTTTTGTTAGTGTTAATGTGTTTTAATTCAAAATGTTTTAGTTTTATTAATGAAATATCTGCTCCTGTGTCTATTAGTAGTGATATTGGGCTGTTAGTATAGTATTGTTAATTTGGATATTAATGAAAAAAACATAAGTTAAGGTTTAGATTGTATATTCTATTGTCTATTGTGTTGATCTTAGGGGAAGATCGCGGTTTTCCGACTCATTTGTTTCTGTTGCTCTAACGTAGTTTTGGTTTCTACGTGTAAAGTTATTATTGTATCTTGGTCGATTTCTATTAATGTTATTATTGTTGTTGCTATTTAAATTATTGTTAATATAGCTGTTGTTATTATGGAAGTTATTTCGTTGGTTATTGTACCTTCCATGGAATTGTCTATTGTTATTTCCTCGGTAATTACTGCGGAATCTTTTCTGCTCGTAGTGTAAAATGGTATTTTGTTGACCGGTTGCTTCGGTGCAATCTACAAAATTTGTGTTTGCTCGACAATAACACCCAAATTTCTCAAATTTTCTTAGATAAATTTTATGTCATTCGAAAGATCTCAGTTTCTTCTTTCCAAATCTAGTAAGGTTAGTTGTTTTGTTAGTGTTAATGTGTTTTAATTCAAAATGTTTTAGTTTTATTAATGAAATATCTGCTCCTGTGTCTATTAGTAGTGATATTGGGCCGTTAGTATTGTTAACTTGGATATTAATGAAAAAACATAAGTTAAGGTTTAGATTGTATATTCTATTGTCTATTGTGTTGATCTTAGGGGAAGATCGCGGTTTTCCGACTCATTTGTTTCTGTTGCTCTAACGTAGTTTTGGTTTCTACGTGTAAAGTTATTATTGTATCTTGGTCGATTTCTATTAATGTTATTATTGTTGTTGCTATTTAAATTATTGGTATTATAGCTGTTGTTATTATGGAAGTTATTTCGTTGGTTATTGTACCTTCCATGGAATTGTCTATTGTTATTTCCTCGGTAATTACTGCGGAATCTTTTCTGTCCGAAGTGTTAAATGGTATTTTGTTGACCGGTTGCTTCGGTGCAACTGTTAACAAATTTACTTACTCCATCGTTCATGTTGTTGAACTGTCCTGCCTCCATAATAAGTTTTACCTTATCTATGGTGCAGTTCTTCGTAAGTGCTTTAACAGCAGCTTGTGTGGAGTATTTGCCTGCAATATCAGGTGATAATACATCTGATATGTAAGCATTTTCCAAAGATTTTGTAAGAATTTCAATTTCATTACAATAAGCATTGGCAGTTTTATTGTTTTGTTTTATATTCATGAGTTTTGCGGTTAGTACTTCTACTGACTCGCCTTTTACTGTATTTTTTAGTTTATCTATGACCTCTATTATTGTGTTTTCATTAGTTATCAAGTTTCTGGCATTACCTTTTAATCTAGTTTTTATAAGGTTTATTGCTAGTGCTTCATTAGTACCTTTTATAGAATTTACTAAGAGTAGTGAATCAATGAATGACCTCAAATTATCTGATTTTTCGTCGAAATCAGGAATGAGCTTTGCAGCTGTATTTAGGAAATCTACAGGTGTTTGCACCATGATTGGTTGTTTTTTTGTTTGCTGGTTCAGTGGTAAGTTGTGCTATTTCTATTTGTTCGTGCAAAGTCAATGGTATTATAATTTTAAGTCCTTTTCTTTCGGTAATATATATTAATTTGTTCCTAGTATCTTGAAAAAATGCTTCAGCAGCTGTTTTATGTGCTGTTGTTAGTCTGTTATAATTTACATTTAATATTACTCTAATTTGTTCTATTCTTTGTAAAAGTAATTTTAAATGTTTTTGTAATGTTTCTTCTTTAATTGATCTATCTAAATTAAGGCATTTGTATGGTTTGTTAAAGTCCTCTTTTAATTTCCTACAACTACCAATTATATTTTGCCAATCCATATATCAAACCCGTTATACTCTGTCTAAATCATTTGCCCTACTTGCATATTTCAAGTGCAGCGGCACGAGGTGTCAAATAGTGTCTGCTGTCTATGTGAATATTTAGTGACACTTGATATTTATTTATTTCATTATATGCATGCCTTTTAAGGAATGAAATCATGTTTGTATGATAACGAGTGTAATCATGCTATACACTTCTTGGAAGTGTGAAGGGGATGTTAATATTTTTATAATGCACTCTAGGCAAGAAATTGTTACAAATTTGTTACAAAATTCATAATTTATGGCTGAATTCATAAACTCAGTTTGCAAAGCAACACGAGAATGCCTTGTAAACTCATGCTTCCAGTGTTGCTTTGGAAGCTGTGTTTATGAAATCAGCCTATACTATGAAATGGAGATTAGAACCAATAATGCGTGATCGTGATTAATTTTTTGTTTCCATCACGTGGGGGTGCGTCCGTGAGACGGTGAGTGGCAATTTTTTTTGCTTTAATGTAATTTTTTCCATTTAAATTATATTTTTTAATTTTTTTGTCGTATTTCGTGGGCGCGAATTTTCGTGATTGTGACTTCTTTTGTCACTCCATACTATGGTGAAGGGTATATAAGATTCGGCACAGCCGAATATATCTCTCCTTATTGTTTATAAATGAATAGTTTTTATGTACATTCATACACACACAAATTCTAAAAACAGCTGATTCCGTACAGAATATGCGTTTAGTTTCGCACTTTGCTTAAGCAAATGACAGTTTGTAAAACTTAACGAAAAGTTTCCTTAAGCACATTATAGTTTGTCCCATACATTTTATATGCAATCGCACAGTTGCTTAAGCTGGCTTAAGCTAGCTTATGCATAATATGGTTGGGCCTTTAGACTTCAGGTTCAGGTATAAAACGAGGACGTTTTCTTTTCAACACAGGGGAGCGTTTACGTATAACATACCTAACAAACACAAAGTATGTACATAAGTAACACATCAATAAACAAATGCAGACGGATCATAAGATAAGGGATGAAGATAATTATAACTAGACAATGGTCTAGAAAAAAATAATTGGTAACTTAACCGTAAAAAGGGAGCGGTCGTTCTCGGTAGCAGGGCAATTCGTTAATAAAATTAAAAATAGGCTTTCTGACGAGTCCATAAACGCTTTAAGCGTTTTAAACAATTATTTCCTTAACCAAAAAATATGAATTATTTTATTAAAGTATTTTCTTATTTTAAAAATTTAATCTTTTTGTTTTGGAATTCAATCCTCGAGTACCTTTGTATTAATTTTTCTATATTATGTTTGTTTTTATTAACTGAATTGTTATGTACTTGTTCTCATATAACAATGTTGGAAATAACCTTAAAGGAATTTAAAAACTAAAAGTAAAAAAAAAATAAAGTACCTGTGGTAATACCCAATTTAAATTAACATATTAGTGTATTCTTAAAACATAAGGTATGGTTTAGTAAAAGCCGTTATACACTATCCTACTTGGTCATCTGTGTGTTCAAAAAGTGTGGCCATAAAATGCACATCGGTAATTTAACAAATATGAAACTATACTAGAGCTAAGACTTCAGATAGTAATAATTCATTAGACAATAATTATTTTATGCTAGATCCTAAGTAAACCATAATTAAGAAAATACATTACTTTTAACAAAGATTATTTTTAGTATAAATAGACATAGCGTAATAGTTGTTAGGTAGTCTTAAGAATATATTAAATAAAGAAGCGCACATTTCAGTGCAGCGCAAAAAAGAAAATATATATATTTTTTACCCATTTCCTTAATAAGGAAATTAACTTGCGTACAAACATATGTACACGTATGTACATATGATGTTGATTTAAATTGAGTAATTACAAAATAAAAATACTATACATACATATTATAGTTATGTTTTTTATATTTTTTGTAATGATAACATTGTAACATTCAGAGGAATTTTTTTTAAATAATCTTTAAAAAAAGAATCCTCTCAAGGGTTTCTTTTTCCAATGAAATTTCTTATTAAGATTCATTTTGCTATATTTTCTTTGAACATTAGCTGAAGAGTTTGGCAAAGTCATTAAGTTATTCACAAATTCACATAATTTTAGATAAACAGGTTCATTGTTTGGTAGATTAATTGACTTTCCTCTTTTCCAAAATATATCTACATTTAACACGCTGTCTCCAAAATACAAAAATCTTAGTTCTCTTATTTCAAGTTCAATATCTTGATATTTTTCTTTAGAGAGTAGATTAGGAAAACCTTTTAATAAAGGAAGAATTTCAGAGTTTTTTTTATATCATCGTAATCAAATCTTTTCTTTATTTGGAAACACAAATCAACGAAAAAGGACACGCAATTATCAATAAATTTATTAAAAGTTTCAAACATCAATTGTATTTATATTGTCTTAACATTTCTTTTACATACATACCAATATAAGCTTCTTCCTTTTTTTTAATTTTTACGTTTATGGAAATCAATTTGATTTAGAGGCGTATTTTTATAAAAAAAAATTTATTAAAACATGTTAAAAAAGTTTCGTCATAGTGTATGTTGTGAATTTGAATTCCTTTTGAAAAGTTCAACAAAATTGATGTTAATAATTGTACATACACTGCGTTAATGTTAAATATTATCTTAAAGGAGCCCAAATAACTGTAGCACTTAGTTCTACTCACATATTATCAGATTAAGATGAAATGCCATTTCGAAATAATTGCCAAAAGTTTTATGTTAAATCATGTAAACAGTTTGATTTTGACAGCGATTTTTTAAAACATGAAGTGTGTTCGAGTACCCAAAAGTTTTTACAAATTTTTACTGAACTTTACTATATTGCGTTCGTTTACTCGAGTTCACAAAGCATACAGAGGTGACAGAAGGGGAAAACTATATAAGTTTATTTTCCGACTCCCTCTATACGCACAAGCATCGAAAAAGAAATTGAAAAAATATTTTGTATTCTTTGTGGTTTTATTTTCTGTATTTTACACAAACTGCTTTGTGGTATTTTATTCTTCCCAACACGAAATGATTGATTTTTGCTTTTCCCACAAACTAATAATCATATTGGAGCTAAAAACTTTCTATTCACAAAACACAAAGCACACACAAACCACAATTTTTCCAAAATTTTATTACAATTTTATTTTTTTGTCTTGTTTATTTTCCCTTCTTCGCAGCATTAAGTCTTTATAGTTGTCTCTTTCTTCAACCACCGGCACTTTAGCTGATTTGGACCATTTGCAAATGTCATTTTTTACATGTCTGTTAGTAGTTTGTGCTCGAGTTACAGTAAATGAGAACACAAATTGAGAGCGTAGTGACAGATTATGGCTGAGAATTTACAAATTTTTACTGCAGAAATTTCTTGTAGTAAAATTTAAGTGGGCCAAGATAGCGTCGGCGAAATAGATTATATTCTGTGTATTCAAAAACCGGGAAAAATGGATGGAAATTATTGGGTATCTTATGCGTTATATAAAAAATAGCGTCGATTTTGGGAACTAAAACTCGGGAAAATATTGGAGTGCAAAGAAAAGCGTTGCTGATTTTTCCCAGTAATACCTTACATATACCATCTTAGAGACCTTTATATTCACCCCTATCATGAATAATTTTTCGCCCGAAATTTTTCCCTTTCCCTAAATTTGCAATCGTGAATTAATTCCATGTGAAAAAATTCCCTTGTTCGAAAAAAATATGGCATCGCCGATTTTTATTCCCGTGAGTTTTTTCTCAAAAAATATGTGACTTTTTTCACAAACATTTTGATTGGGAATAAAAAATTAAGCACAATGTAAGTAGTTTTCTTGTTATTTTTTTTAATATGTAGCAAGTGTAAGTAATGATATACATATATATATACGAGTATGCACATGACAAGTCTAAAACCAACATACCAGCATGACATTTAAGCTATTAAACCCTTTCCTATTGTAAAACAAATGCTTATTATGTTGTGCGTTAATAATTCTTACGTGCGTTCCGTCTATACATCCTATAACGCCTGGGAAGCAATATTTTTCAAAAAATTCTCTGGCAATAGCTTTTTTTCTTCTATATTCGGCCAACAAATCCACCTCGGACAAAGTTTGTTTTCAAAAATATCTAAAACTTCTGCCAACACCTCACTAAAAGTAGATTGCGCTACACCAACGTCCATTTGCCGCCCAACACCTTTTTGATAACTTCCTTCTGCAAAAAAGCGTAGACATGCTGCCAGCTTCACAACCGACGGAAGACTAAGCAGTTCTGGACCAATATATCTAAAAGGTATTTAAAAGCTTCTTTGTTCACTCTGAAATGTTGTTGGAACCTGCAAAGAATTTATTTAAATACATACTGCCAACAATTCTTCATGTTTTCACTTACATTACTTCCGATAAACACAGTGGATTGATGTATCTCTCAAATTTCTTCTTCTAACTTTCTCCAATACTTTTTTATTTTCTTCTATTAACTTAAATCGGAGTGAAATACTATGCATTTTACTGAATAATAACAATTTATTTTGAAAATTTAAAAAAAATACTAAAAATAAAACTACATCCATTCACAATAGAATGTTCGAATTGCCACAGCTGTTTATTTTATTCGCTAACAATTGGCGATGCCAATTTATTGTTCATGGGAATAAAAAAACTATTCCCCAGAATTTATTCCCTTGAGATTCGCGATAAGGGTGATTATGTAAGAAGACACCTTAAGGAACAGAATGAGCCAATCGTGCTGAAAATCCATAATTTAGTTTCCGAGAAAATTGAGTTCCTCCAAAATGGCCAAAAAAAAATCGACGCTGACTTATAGCAGGAATTTCTTACATATACCATCTTATTAGTATTAACAATACTTTACATGCATTGGTCAATTTCGAAAGCTCTTTAGCTATTATTTCTTACAAATTTTACAGTTTCTCTTTTAAATATGTTAAAATTCCTTTCTATTTTTAAATTATTTAGAATTTTATTATATAACGTTAGTCCTTTATAGAATAACGATCTTTGCGTCGCTGTTGACGTTGCACGTTGGATCCGAAAGCTATCAGCATTTCGCAGTTCATATGGTTGTGTGTCTCCAACATATTGTGGTGCATCTCCCATTCTAATCTTTTGAATAAAGCATAATGTGTTCAGTTCAAGCCTTTGTTTCATGTTAAGCCATTTAAGTGCATTCAGCCACAGGGTAGACCAGAGATGTAACTTTGTGGTTATGTTTTGGAGCAAATCAGCTTTTTTGTGCCTCTAGTTGCTGTTTAAAAGATATAACAATATAATGTAAGGATGAGGGAAAATAAACAAAACAAAATTAAGCATTTTGCAGGTAAGAAATGATGAATTGTATTGCAATTTACTTCTTCTATATATCATGAATAATTCTTATTTTATTTTTAATGTTATATTACTTTTTGCATTTATATTGCTTAAATTAATATTTTTCTACAACTTTGTTTATTGAGCCAAAAATTAATAAGAATACAAAACCACAACAAAACACGAAAAATTCTTTGTTTACTAGTTTGTGTGTGACAGAGCCAGCAAAACAACAACAATAGCATGCCGTTCGTGTCACCTCTGGTCTTCTTTGTGATTCAGCATCACATATATACATAGATGTATATCGGTTACATTTTAAAATACTACGCATCGCTTTATTTTGTATTTTTTGCATTCTTTCAGTTGTGAATTCAAGCAGCACGTATATAGAATTGTTGATTCATACTCAAAATGTGGTTTTATCATCGTGTTATACACATACTTATATGCAGTTATCGTTGATATCTCATTCCTAATTCGTTTAAAAAAATTAATTTTTTAAACTATTTTTCTACACATACATATAATTAATATGATCTTTAAATTTCAGTTCTTTATCAATTATAAAACCAAGATATTTTATATTGTTAACTTTTTTATTACTTTATCATTGATTTTAAATATTGAGTCACTAGTAGGCTTGCCAGATCTAATTTGTCAAAAAGCTTGACATTGACCAAAAAAAACTTGATTTTGAAAAAAAAACTTGACAAATAAAAACACTCATACTAAATATATAAAAGAGATTTTTAGTTTTTAAAGAAGAACTTCTGGATAATTATTATTGGGAAAATACGAATTGAATTTCAACTTTTACTCGTAAAAACAATTTTGCTGAGAGTTTTTAGCTAGTCTATAATAAATAAATAAATAATAATTTTCATAAATAACTTGACAATTCTTCAAACACATAAGTTTTATTAAAAAAAAACAATGAAAAACCGCCTGTATTATTCCACCATGGGTATATCAAGTCGGCTAAGCTGATAGAAGGATGGCGCGCCGGTAAAACCCCTGCTCAAGCCGAATCGCCGCCGCCGCCGACGAAAAGTCCACGACTTGCTTCTCTGGTTCAATGTTGTCAATTTACTAGTGTTGAGTAATAGGGTAAATATCAGTGTTGGCACTTTTATAATAATTGTACAGAAAGTTATAGTTATTTTTTAAACTATAATTGCAGAAAAAAAATAAAAATATGGGCTTTAGATTTGTTTTTTAGAAATATACACATACTTTTTTTAAGTATTATTACATAGCTAGAATAAATTTGAGAAAAAAAATAACTTACAAAAAAGCTTGACAAATCACTTTTTCACTTGACGCGCATTAAAAAACTTGACAATCAGGCCAAATCAGGCCCTTCTGGCAACCCTAGTCACTAGTCACATTTATTTCAATTAGTTTTGTTCTATTTTCGTTTAGTTTCAGTTTATTCATATTTAGCCATGTACTAATTTTTTAACAACACAACAATTTAGTTGTCTTCATCTGTTCGTCCTACTGAATATATTAATGTATCATCTGCATACAGCATTATATTACATTTTTCGATAACATTTTCAATAAGGCACCCAGAATCGATCCTTGCGGTACGCCAAGGTCACATTTTATTTCGCTGGATTTAACTCCATTTACTTTTCTCATCTGCCTTCTATTTTCCAGATATTATTTGAACCATCTTAATTCGATACCTTGTATTCCACACATATATAATTTCTCTAGCATTATATCTCTGTCGATTGTTTCAAATGCCCGTTTAAAGTCTAAAAAAATTGCCATAATTTTATTATTTCTTCCCATGTTTTTCCACTCGTTTATTACATGATTTATTGCGGTTTCACACGAGAACTTTTTGCGAAAGCCAAATTAATATTTTGATAAAAGATTATTGTTTTCAATATATTTTTCCAATTGTACTTTTATTACTTTTTCTTAAACTTTTCGAATATTTTTAATGTATTAATTGGCCTAACTCACATTTATTTGTTTTTGGCAATTTTTTCTATTGGCGTTACCATTGTCTCCTTCCAGTTATCCGGAAACACTCCCGTTTCCATTGATTTATTTATAATCCTCAATAAAATCGTTCCCGTAGCGTTCCAATATTTGAGTATGATTTTTGTTTATACCTTCATATAGTCAGGCTTATTTTTGAGTTCTTTTACTAAATTTTTCAGTTCGAAAAGTGTTATTGCACTAAATTTAAATTTTTTATTTGTCGGCTATATTATCAGGTGTGTCACAGAAACCAAATTCGTACGAAAGTGAAAATGAAAACGTGTTTAGCTTCTCTAGAAAACATAAAACGAAAAAATTTTTCGTTTTTAATTCGTTGCAAAATAGAAAGGTGTAATTGATATTTTGAGAGCATTAACTTAAAAGTAACGTGCGGAAAATATTTAAAATGGTAAAGACTTATGCTGTTTTTTTGCTGTGTTTTAAAAAATAGGACCCATTTTTTTTGAAAATTTTATATTTTTGTCAAAGTTTAGAAAATAAACTATAAAAAATGTGAAATAAACAAAATAAACCCTGCCATATTTTTTTTCTTAAGTTACCATATCTTTTTTAAGTTAAATTGACGGAAATTCAGCTTGGCATCCCAAGTAACATAAAGGGGAATAACTAAAAGAAAACTGCTAAAACGTCAGTTGGTGTTTTGTTTGAACATTTTTATAGGCCGCCATTTATTTTTTGAAAAAATCAAGAATTTTTAACACAAAAATGTAAGTTTATTGCGAAAAAGTGAATAAAAAGAAATTGATTTTATTTCATGCATTGCATCTCGTTTTTCAATGGGTAAACATAAGAACTCCAAGCAAGGACAAGTTTTTGTAGAATTCATGGAGAGTCATCAGGACATAGCCAGAGGCTATACGAAAGGAGACAAGGTTGTGCTGGAGTCACTATGGTCGGAATTGACTGAACAACTAAATAGTTCTGGCCCACCATGCAAAGATTGTAAAGAGTGGAAAAAAACCTGGTCAGATTGGAAAACCAACGTTAAAAGAAAAATGTGCCACAATAAAAAGGAAAATAAAAAAACTGGTGGTGGAAGCCACAACCAATACATTTTAACAGATCTTGAAGAGACTCTGTGCAGAATATGCGGTTTTCATAAAAGCGTTGGTGGATGTGCTGGTGCAAAAACGTTTGGCCAGTTTGTTGATGAATTTAATGCAATGCAAAGTGAAGATGAAGAGCTCCATTTCACAGCTTCGTCATCAAAACAAGCCCTTCTCGGTACACCAAGTTTAGAAAGACCAACGACCATAGTACCAGAAACGCCACAAAAAAATAATATTTTGGAAAAACCTATTCCAAGAAATACTAGGTCAAGTTCTTCAACATCATCTCTATCAATAGTAATTTCTAAGATAAAAAATCAACCCACAAGAACACCAACAGCTCGTCCAAACAGGTCAAAAAATTCCATCTCATCAAAGCTAGACCTAAATAGCCTACTGCTCGAAGAGAATTCGCATTTAAATAATCTGAGTAAAATTGTTAAATTAATGGAAGAACAACGGGATCAAGTTAAAATACAGAATGACAAGCTTGATAGACTTTGTGATATTTTTGAAAAAAAATATAAGGACGACCAGCTTCATAATATAGAACTGCAAAGAAAATTAGCAGAAAAAAATGTGATGAAAGTCAAACTAATTGAAATTGAGACCCTGCGATTTGCTCTTGACAAGGAGAAATCAAAAAATAACCTTTAAAGTTGCTTAAAAGTATTTTAATCTCATTTGAATTGATTTAATTTTGCTTTTAGTTTTTGTTTATTAATAAATTGAATTGAACGAACAATTTTAACTTATTTGATTAGCAATGCTGTCTCGTATTCGTTTTGCTGCATTGTAAAAATTTCTTTGAGAACTATCTTCCACGTTTTCATTTTCATTGCTTTCATCATTTTCAATAGTAGCGGTAAAACTATACTCTGCTTCCAATTCTACGTTGTATTCTCTACAAATGTTGTGTAAGGCACAACACACGTTTATTAATTTTATCACTTTTTCCGGCGTGTACAACAGTGTGCCTTGTAAACATCGGAAACGGCTTTTTAGGACTCCAATTGTCCGCTCAACAATATTCCGAGCTGATGAGTGTTTCCTGTTAAACCTGTGCTCTATTATTCCTAGGGCAGCATCCTTGTAAGGAGTTATTAAAAATGGCTCTAACCCATAGCCGGAATCACCTAATAACCAAGAATTTTTGTCACCATTTTCGTATTTATTTAGGAAAAAATTTCTTGCTTCACTTAAGCTCCAAATAAATGCATCATGGCAAGAACCTGGTCTAGAAGCATCCACTGCTCTCACTTTCATTTTATAGTCGCATATCTAAAATGTTTAAGTATGCTATAGTTAAAAAAGAACATAAAACAAAATACCTACAATCATTGCATTAATGCTAAAGGTTCCTTTTCTATTGTAAAATAGAGACTCATCCTCAGGAGGCTTAAACATTTTTACATGCGTGCCATCAACGCAACCTACTATCCCTGATATTTGGTGTTTTTGGAAAAAGTACAATTTAGATTATTTTAACTCTGCAGACGACATTTGTAATTGTATCCAGCATGGGTAAATATGTAGCTCAATTGCATTTACTACTCTCCATAAGATTGTTGAAACAGTACTTCTTCCCATACTTATATTTACATCTTTTACAATGACACCTTGGTAAGCTCCAGTACCCAGCAAACGCATTGTTGCGGCTAATTGAATTATTGGCGGTATAGTTGAACGTTTCAGAAATGGTTGTATTTTTTCCAACACCAAAACAAACGCTTCTTTGTTTAGCCGATAAAAATTAATAAAACTACATAAAGTACCAATTATTAATCATATTAAATTATAATAAGTATGTACTTACATTGTATTTGGACAAGAAAGAGGATCCGACGCGTCCCTTAGTGTGCGGTGTCGCAATTTTATGAAAACGTATGAAAGCTGAAGAAGCAAAACAAAACCTGTACGAATTGAAAATTGTGTAAATTTTCACTTTCGTACATATTCTGTGACACACCTGTATATTTATATATTGCACCTTTTCAATCGATTCTCTTATTAACTTAATACTGTCTATAAAGTATTCATTAAAACGACTAGCTATTTGACTATTATTATTATATTGTTCTTGATTAAATATTACAGAAGTTATCACATTTGCATGTTTTTTAAGAACTAATTCTTTAATCTCTCTCCACATTTGCTTTTGATCTTTAGCATGGTTTATTTGGTCATATATGAATTTATTTTTCTCATTCTCTAATTTTGTTTTATATTCATTTCTATGGCTCTGTAGTTTGGCCATGCATAACTCGAATTTTCATATTTTGCTGTTTGGTATTTGCTGATTTTTTCTCTCTTTATAGCACTTATTTCATGGTTATACCATTTGTTAACAATATTTTGCTCTTTTTTTTATACCAAATTTCTTCACTGTTTGCTCAAAACATTTATCGAAAAAATATACATTTTCATTTACATCTTTCATGTCCTCGTATCTAAGTACTTAACTTAATTCCCTATTAAACGATGCGTTATTGTATTTAAATATCTCTACTTCTTTGATATATGGCTCTGTAGTACCATTATGTTCGTTTTCAATTACAATGTTTATAATTTCATGTTCCGATATTTTATTCGTGCTACTATTTTGTACCCATATTTCATTACTATTTGTGATTACGTAATCGATTATTGTTCTCGTATTTTTTGTCACTCTAGTAAAGTTGTTAATGATCTGTTGTATCCCGTTGTCATTCGGAGTTTGGAGTTTATAAAAGCCATCTTTCGACCAGTCTATATTGAAGTCTCCCGCTATTAAAATATCACAATTATTTTCACAAATTTCTTGTAAGGCTTCTCCGAAAATATCACAGAAATCTGATGAATGGCTACTTGGTGATCTGTACACTGCTACAACACTCATATTCATTTGTTTGTATTTGGCTGTACAAGCTATAATCCAAAAATTGATGGCTCTGAAACTTTTCGTTGTTTGAAAAATTTGTTTGCACAGTTTTGTCAATACCAGTAGCAACAGCTAACGGCGAAATAATTTTTTCTCAAATCAGGTTTTTAAAGATGTTTTGAATTTTCCGTATTTTAAAAATCAAACCCAATATTTTTACAACCAAGTTTGGCATTTTAAAACCCAAAATCAGCCAGTTTTATATAAAATTCATTTGAAAAAGCCTTTATAGTGCCGAATTCGGTTTGAAAAATTCTGAATATGTTTTAACTTGGACAATTCTGAATTTGTTTTAAAATACCTGAATATGAAAAGGGTAAACTTGAAGTTAAAAACCTACATACATATGTATGTGTATATGATCTATATGTATGTATGTATGTACATACATATATACATTATTTTATGCTACTTAATTTTATGTCCACAAAAAACCTTTATCGTTTTAGTTTAATTAAAATAAATTTGCATTGAATTTGATATCTATAAAATTCCTTTAAAAAGAAGATATTTAACGCAAATAAAAGATTCTTTTGTTCGACTCGAAGATTTTGAACGGCTCACAATTATTGAAAATTCAAGGCGCAGCTGCTGATGTCGGCGGGTTGATCTGTGCCGGCGCATTTTTTAAGCAAAAAGTTCGCGGCGGCGAGCTGTGATTTAGAGCCGATCGGCTTGCTTCTAGAGCTGCATAACTATCGATAGTCGCGCCATTTGATAGTTTTTGCCGATGCTATCGATACTATCGATAGTCTCGAAGTTTTGCAATATTGTCTATAGCAAAAAATTTATGTGAATAAAATTTAAAATTATTTTATCTTCCTTAAATTAAAAAAAAGTGGAGTTTTTTAATAACTTGAGTTTTATTGCAAATAACCATAAGAAAACGAAAAATGGAACAAATTTACTTTACCGACGTAGCTCCGATTTAAAAAAAATCACCCTATCTGATAGAAAGTTTAATTCTAAGAAAAAATATATAAAAAAAAAATCCTCGCCAACGCATATTTTCGGAGTTACGGACCCACAAAAAAATTTTTTTTAAATCGGAGCTACGTCGGTAAAGTAAATTTAAGCCGGTTTTGGTATTGAAATGGCCATATCTGATGATGAAAAAAATCGAAACTTAATTATTTTAAAATTTATTTTAGCCGTTCTTTTTAATATTACAAAGCCCCCAACAGAGCCTTTTTATTGGCATTGCTGATTTTTCTCGATAGTATCGCTATCGGATAAAAACCATCGATAGTCCACTTAAAACCAAACTATCGATACTATCGATAGTTTTGCAGCTCTACTTGATTCACTGGCTGTGAATGTTCATTGGAATTATGGAAATTCTGCTAAAGTTGTTTTTAGCTTTTAATACGATTTTCACGATTATCGGGTTTAAGCCTGTTGTGATTTTTCATGGAATTCTATCAGGCTCGGAATCAATGACAGCTCTACAGCGTTTCATTCAATCGGTTTGTAAGCATGAGAGCAAATTCGATGCAAGTAACATGTAACATATGTATAATTTTCCAGCACCATCCCGGAACGAAGGTATATAATTGTGATTTATTCAGTAATTGGTATAGTCTTGAGAATGCTTGGAAGCAAATATCACAATACAGAGAATACTTAGAGTCCATACAGAAGCAACATCCCGGTGGAATCATAGTTTTAGGTAAGTTTTGCGACGGAGTGTGGTTAACTACTTGTATCATATCTTTACGTTCACAGGCGCTTAATTTCAGGTTATTCTCAAGGAGGATTATTGGCAAGAGCCACCATACAATCTATGCCGAATCATAATATTAAAGTATTTATATCCCTCTCAGCTCCGCAAGCTGGGCAGTTTGGAAGTAATGTTTCAAACAAAAAGTTTTAATGCCGGCCATCTACATATGTATCTTTTTATTTCAGCAAGTTTTTTGCACTTAATATTTCCTGATTTAGCAGCTAAAACTGCTTTTAAATTGTTTTACTCAAATATGGGGCAACACACGTCTGTGGGAAACTACTGGAATGATCCAAATAAGCAGGATTTATACTTGAAGTTTAGTGTTTTTTTGCCTTATATTAATAACGAACTTGTGTCATCGAATTCATCAGCATTTAAAAATTCCCTTATGCGACTCGATAAAATGGTACTTATTGGTGGTCCTAATGACGGTATAATAACGCCATGGGAATCTAGGTTTAGTTCAAAATAATGCAGTTATTGGCAAGTGTTATGTTTCTTTTTATTCCAGTCACTTTGGATTTTTTAATGGCTCATTTGATGTAATACCTTTCAATAAACGGGATATATACACATCAGATACTATAGGTCTAAAAACGTTGGCCGATCATGGCAAACTTATAATTGAAGTTAGACCTTTTGTTCATCACCTAAAATGGCATACTAATAAGCATATTATAAAAGAAGTAATTTTACCGTATTTGACGTGAAATTATTTAATTTGTATAGTTTGAAATGAGATTTTTATGGCTTGAGTTCAAATCTGAATTTACCCATATCTTCTTAATTTAAGAAATTATTTTTGGAAAAATTCTTTATTTTATTAAGAGAGTACTTTTTATTTGAAACAATTTATTCATCAGACTAGCAGAACGGATCAGTACTGATTTCGAGGTCGCTACACCATATCATCAGCGTTCTTTGTTCGATTTTACCACTTTTGACGGTGGATACTAGTGACTAGGAATATCAACTATTTAATCGTATTATTTAACAAATTAGAATGGGAAAAGTGCAACTTATTCATTTCTTACAAGTTAAATCGATTTCGGTTAGTACGAAATTCCATCTCTGATTTTTAATTATTCCAAAAAATAAAATAATGAATTTATCCAAAAATAATTTCTTAAATTAAGAAGATATGGGTAAATTCAGGTTTGAACTCATGCCATAAAAATCTCATTTCAATATATACCTTAAAACAGTTCAACAATTACGTATAAATATTAATTATATAAGTTGTATAAAATGCATGTACAGTTGCTCACAGCTTATTTTATGCGGTGTATTATTTTCCTTTTAAAACTATAAAAAGAAAACCAACAGGAACTTACAAAAAAAATTTGGTGTCATTTAATAGGAAAACTAAACTAACAATCAAAAATCATTTATTGCAAAAATGTGGATTTTCATATATTAAATCTAATAAAACAAAAAATACTTCTTTTTACCATCTAACAGCATATTTTATGTAGTCAATTTCTTTCACAACAGATTTGAGGCGATATGACACAAGTTTTTGTGTAGCACTAGCCGAAATATTCGCCCAATCCATCAGTAGCGCTTCTTTTAAATGTTTTTTTTTGAATTTTTGACTTATGTTTTCTAAAATCGACAACAAATTTTCAATAATATTAAGGTCTGGCGACTGCGGTGGCACTGTCATTAAATGTGGACAGCTATATATTAGCCAGGTTTGCACAATAATCGATTTGTGTGTTGGATAGTTATCCTGGTAAAATCGAAAATGTGATTTCATACCCATGTTTTCTGCGCTCTCTAACAAGTGTTCCTTTAGGAGCTGAAAGTGCTTATGTTTATGTGTAATATTTTAGTTCCGAAATTAAATAGCTTTATTTAAATGTATCGCAGTGTATGTGAAAAAGGTATTGAGAACAGCTACTTGACTTAATATCTTTGTAGCTCAACTTAATTGCTCTGGTATAGAACAATTTTACGTTTTAGTTAGTTCTCAACAACCCACCAACCGAATGGTACGCAAACAAAATACATAAATATAAAGCTTCATTGAAAATTAGAATAAACCCCGAAAAAAATTATAAAAATATGGAGGAACTGTGGTCGGCAGCGCCGAAAGCTTGGTATGCCATACCCAAAACAAAATGCGAAAAACTCGTGAAAAGTATGGGTAGAAGGTGCGAAGCTGTCATCAGAAACAAATGCGTCAGCACTAAATATTAACGACAAAATGTTAGTACATTCCAAAAAAATCGAGAAATATAATATTAAAACGATTTTTTATATTTTTTTAAGATTGTGCCATTTATGTGGTGTTTACCTCATTTCAGTGGTGTTTAAACAATGAATATTTTTTGTTTTTATCTTATTGAATTTACACTTAAGTTTATTTAATATTAATATTATTAATATTATTTCATATTAATAATAATAATAGAACTCCTCAAAAAACCAAAAAAATTTTGTTTATTAAAAGTATTATATAGTAGCAGAAAGAACTAAGGGTCAAATGTGCCATTTATATGTCCATAGCTGTATATATACATATATATATATACATTTTTTTAATAATTACCTGCGTCTTGCCCTTAAAACTCTTTTTTCATCTTTTATTTTTTAAATACTACTATCCCAAATATCCAATTTAAGTGCTCGTGTGTTCGGTATTAGCTAGATATTTTCACGGTACTAATTCTTTGCTGTATCAATCTTTTACACAACCGCAACCCTTACGTACTTAATTTTTTTTAATTTATTCGCTCAACAATTCCTACGAAACTGACTATCTTGGTATCAGAATTATTTATTCACGACTCTGATCGTATAGTAGAACTCCAATCCTATTTTGATGGGCTTCCTTCCGACGGCCATTCCGTCCACACCCTAGGGGTGCAAAAGGATGAAATCGGATGTCTCTGGAAAAATTTCCGTTCGCGGTATGATGAAATTCTAAACAAATATGAAAAACTTAAAGAAGTAACATTAGAAACGTTAAAGTCGCGTTATTATAATACGTTCGAATCTTACGTCAAGCTCCTAGCAAAGGTAAATGAGTTTTTGGAGGCAAGTCGAATGACGGAACTCGCATCAGGAGCTGAAATAGCTTTATCCTCCCATAACGTACGTCACAACATTTCTTTACCGCCCTGTGACACTTAATATTTCATGGTGACTCAGTCATGGCCTACTTTTCGTGGCATGTTCACGGCCTTGTTTCGGAACAGCAAGAGGTTATCTATGGTTGAAAAAATGTGTCAATTATTAAAAAAGACACAGGACGAGGCTCGAGAGTTACTTAAGACTTGCACAATAACTCACGACGGTTTCGAAATGGCATGTCAGAATCTTGTTAACCGGTTACCCTTAGCCTATGGGAGCAATCCCTTCCCAATAGCACAGAATTGCCAACTTGGAAGCAGATGGATACCTTTTTAACTTCGCGTTTTCAAACCCTAGAGTCGGTAGCTGACATTCGCACTACTTTCGCTAATCCCAACAATTCATATAGTAGTAAATCATACAGTCAAAAGAAACCTCACTCAGTAGATCAGAAGAAAGTGAAAAGTTACAGTACAAATGTCACTAAAGATAAATCCGGAAAATGTTCTATATATCCGGATATATATCCCCTTAGACTGTGTCCGTAATTTCTCGGAATGTCTGTCGAAGAAATTTTCGATAGTCAAAGGACAAAAACTATGTTCAAACTGCCTCGGCACGTCACATGAATTTAAAAAATGTAATAGCCAATATGTCTGCCATATATGCAAACAAAAGCATCATTCTTTGCTGCACCGCACGGAAAACGCAGCAAACGCAGCTCAACCCCTTAACCCCCAATCAACGTCTCGAACCGCACCTATGCCTTCAAATCTGAACGCAAATGAATAGCGTATTTTAAACCCCCTTCAAAACTCAAAGTTGTGTTTCAACCGCTCTACATCGGCACAAGCTGCTGCTGAGATGAAACAAACTTACTCCACTCAACTACAGTCCACTTCCAACTCCACCGTTTTACTTGGCACGGCTCTTATCGATATATATTCCAATGAGTTTTGATTGGTTCTGCTTCTGAAGCTTCTTATATTTCAAAAAGGCTTAAAAACAAATTATGCTTGCATACTCGATGGTCACAAGCTGAAGTTCACGGCTTGATCGACGCAGTGACTGCCACCGCAGCTCAGCTATGCGACATTCACATCGGGTCACCCATAGATATTTCATATCTACACCGATGCCCTTGTTGTTCGGAAACTAACAGCCAAACTTCCTTACTATCCGCTGGCAGCACTTAAGAATGGCGAATTTTCGGATTTACCTCTGGCTGACATAAACGTTAAGAAATATTCAGAGATCGACATTCTTCTCGGTGGCGACGTGTATCCTAAGGTCATAAGAAATGGCTTGCGGTGGGACACTAACCAGGCCTTAGTGGCGCAGCAAACAGTCTTTGGATGGATTATTACTGGTAGAATCGCCACGAAAGCCTGTATGACCCCTCGTCATTTCATAATGAAGTTTCCCTAAATGATGAGCTTCGAAAATTCCGGAAGCTCGAAGAAGCGCCGGCTCTCTGCTGATGATCTACATTGTAAAACACTGTATCAATCTACAACATATCGACAGGAGAATGGACGGTTTGTGGTTTCACTACCATTTCGAAAAGAGTTCTCTGAAAGTGTCAACATAGGCTCGTCCCGTCATATTGCTTTGTCGCAGTTTGTTAGGAATGAATCAAAATTGTTTAAAAATCCCAGATTAAAATCCGAGTACGATAGAGTTATTTCTGAATACTCGTGTCTAAATCAAATGGCAAAGGTCACCCCGTCAAGTTCTCTAGATACATATTACCTACCCCATCACGTTGTTTTAAGCCCGATAACACTACTAGGAACCCGCTTGCGTCCGATATTCTTCGCAATTATATGTACGTAGATGACGTTTTAGCCGGCGCTCACACTTTATCATCTGCTCTCAAAGCTCGAGATGAAATAATCGAAGTTCTTCAATCGGCTGGTTTCTCCCTCCACAAATGGACGGCAAACAGCGAATATCTGCTCAAAGATTTGTCCCCTAATCACCTCCTAGATACAGAGTTCCTGAAACTAAAACTTTAGGCTTACGGCGGAATGGCGGAAGCGACAATTTCTATTTTCGTCTGAAAAACTACCCCTATCGAAATTTAAATACAAAAAGGTCTGTGTTGTCGGAAATCGCCAAACTGTTTGACCCCGCCGGATGGCTAGCCCCCAAAATAATCGTAGCAAAAATTGTTATGCAACAAATCTGGAAGGATGAAACTCTCAAACCATCAAATCTATCACAGTGGCATGCGTTCTTAGATGACTATGCGAATATAGAAAACATTAAGATACCCCGATTGGTTGATTTCGACCCGTTCTTTTCCATCGAAATGCATGGCTTCTGTGATGCCTCAGAAAAGGCGTATGCGGCAACATTATACCTACGAACAGAAAACTTAGGTTATGTATCGACTCACCTGTTAGTCGCAAAAACGAAAGTCGCTCCCGTTAAGTTTGTTTCATTACCCCGGAAAGAACTTTGTGGAGCCGAATTGATGGCCACAATGATCGATTCAATTCAGCCTCAACTCAACCTTAAGAGCTATAAATTAGTCTTATGGACCGAATCCACAATAGTTTTGGCATGGCTACAGAAATTCCCTAATCAGTGGAAAACATTTGTGGAAAATAGGGTTTCCTGTATTGTGGAGAAGGTTGGGAGTCAATCTTCGTTTCACATTGACTCTAAAAGCAACCCCGCCGATTCGGCATCTCGTGGACTCACTGCATCACAACTTATGTCCAGCGACTTATGGTGGCATGGACCATCGTGGCTTACATGTCCGCCAAGTCAGTGGCCTAAGAATTGCCAAATGCTTACGACCAAAGAAGAAGCAAAACCACTTTGCGTTCATTTGACTCAACTCGAAAATACGGATATTTTAATGAAATTTTTAGATTTCCCGAAGGCCATGCGGATTATATGTTACATATTTCGATTTTATTACAGGTGTAATAAGAAATTACATTCCCAGCTGGTAACGTCCAAGGAATTGACAACCGGTGAGTTAAATGAGGCAAAATCGTGTATGGTAATTGCTTGCAAAAAGTTATATTTTGCAAAGGAATATAATTCACTATCCCAGGGCATAGAAATACCGCGGAAAAGCCATCTTTTGGTTTTTAATCCATTTTTAGACGCCATGGGAATTATGAGAATAAATGGTCGTTTATCTGACTCTCCGACATAAAATTACAATGAGAGGTTCCCAATACTACTACCGGATGCACGGATGCTTTACCAGACTTCTTTTAGCATACCTGCACAAATACTCCCTCCACGGCCAAAATGCTTTGTTGTATAGACTCATGAGGCTTCATTATTACGTTCCCCGTCTAAAAATCCTAATCAAAATGACTATCACATTGTCGATCATGTGTGATCCAAAAACGCAAAAAAGTCAAGAGATAATGGCTGCTCTTGTCCACTGAATGTGTCCGAAAAGTTAAAAATTTTTCAGCGGTTCCAATATTGCGAGAACTGCTCAGCTCATTCGCACAAGATCAGTCGCTGTCGTAACACCGAGCGCTCTCGCCAATGTAAGGGCAAACACCATTCTCTGCTTCACCGACATATACGTAGTGTCACGTTACTTCCAACCATCATTGCCAAAATCGAATTAGGAAAGGAATGGGGGAATGCTAGGGGAATTCTTAATCCTTGTGAAGAAGTAAGCTCGATAGCAGTTTTTAATCGAATGCTACAAGCTTGCGCTGGAAAAGATTGGCGATGTTCGCTGGTGCACCATTAAAAGCAGGCCACTTTTTGACGAGAGTCCAATATTTAACGTAACAGCAATGATTGTTGGCTGTCTACAACGAAAGCAGCCCAAAGAAAAAATTGATGAAAGGGTGGCTTCCTTGTACTTAAATCTTCTTCTGGCTCACCCTAATTTTATCTGAAACGATGACATAAATTTTATACTTGGTGTTGATGTCCAACATGACCCGAATCTGTCGGATCTCCAACTGACACTGTCCTCGGCTGGACAATTATTGGCAAGTTTGGCATATAGATGATTTATATTTTTTATTGTTTTTTTTATATATTTTCCATTGAAATGAAATTATACTTATGTCGAGATATAGTATTTACTATCCAAACCAAACTTATATATATATATATATACCCTTTTTTATTATTACAATTATTACCAAACTTAACCGAACTATATTTTTTTGTTAATTTATTATACATTATGTACATACACAGTCGAAGTTAAACAAAAAAAATTTAATTTTTATCTATTTAAAGATGAAATACATAATTTCAAAGTGAATTCATTGTCATTATGATTAAGTATCATGAGTGTTTATAATTGTACTAATTTAGCTTATTACACATTTTTTGTATTTACAAAGTTATTAATTTTTTGTTCTTATTTTTTGTGTTTATCAGGTTGATCAACTCTTGCATTTTTTATTTTATTTGCACTCTAAGGATTTTATTACAATTTGATTTGTTTCGCTTATTATGCAGTTTGTTTGTAAGCAACTCTTGTTTATTTGCATGACTTAGTACTTTTACCTTTTATACATTAAATTGCAGTCTAAGTATTTTTTGCCTGCCTCATGTTCATGGTCACACAGCACCATAAATGCTAATTAGGTTAAATTAATAATAACATTTCTTATGTAAAATTAATCGTAATCAATATTTTTGTATAAAACAAAGAATAATTTAAATAAAGAGAGCTTTTTGTTTTTGAACATTAAAGGGTCTACATAATTAATCCTCTTGTGGAAACAACTCGGCTCAAGTGCCGTTTGTTGTTACATATATCAATTATTATTTAATCCAGCTGTTAAAACATCCTTCTAATCAACAACCGAGTTAATTAACACTGATGGTGACCCCGACGTGATCCTGCTTAAAAGAAAGAGGAAAATAGCAACACTTGAGGAACTTGTGAAAAAACAGAAAGCCATCGGCGAGAGGATTGAGACGATCATTAGGAATTACAAGAGGGACTCGTCATCAAGTAAAACAACTAAAAGTTATTTTCAAGAGCGGTTGAAAAGGTTGGAGTAAGAGTAGTAAGCATTTGAGGCCAACGACAACGAAATTCGTCTGTTAAAATCTCTGCCATTAGATCATGAGTATTTCGTAAAGGGGTACAACGAACCCATAAGAGAGATCGTGTATTTCACTGAAGGAGATATACCTACCGGCAACACATTGTGGAAAAATATTGAAGACATGCATCTACAGATTTGCGAATTGTGCGATGATCCAACAGACCAAGCATACAATATGAAACGATTCATATCGCTGGAAACTAATGTAAGAAAAATGGTGAAAAAGGTCATCATCAGGTTTACAGCAACACAGCCATCAGAGCTTGTTCGTCATCAGGCAGAAGATATTACAATGCCAAAAATCACTATATCCAAATTTGATGGAAATCAGTTGAAATGGCAGGAATTTCCTGTTCTATTTTTATCGCTAATTGTCAACCAGCCGATGTCTAGAGTACAAAAAATTTGGTACTTAAAAACACACTTGGTAGGAGAGACAGCAAACTTAATAAAGCACTTTGCTGCAACAGAAGGAAATTTTTAAGCCGCATGGACGATGGTCATAGACCACTACAACAACAAGCGGTTACTAGTCAGCAGATTAGTTCAGGGATTTTTCGATTGTGCAGATGATAGAATAAATGACAACTATAAAGGGCTTCATGACCAGACTCAAGAATGCATTTTAGCACTACAGAGCCTCCAAATTGACACATCATCTTGGGACCCGTTTCTGCTGCACTTGTTAATGAAAAGGCTAGATCAACCCACAAGATTGTGCTTTGAGCAGTCTCTATTACAGTTACGAGAAGTTCCAACAATTAAGGAATTTTTGAAGTTTTTGGACACTTTCAGTCTATGGAAGCGATGGGGGCTAAAAAGAAACGGCCAATTTCAGAACCGAAGGTTTGCACTTCAGTGGTAACTCAAGATCATTCCTGTGTCATGTGCAGAAACGGTAAACACTCATTATTTTCTTGCAAGATGTTCATTCAATCATCACCTGTAGCTCGGCTTCAATTTGTTCAAAAGAAAAACTATTGTTTTAACTGCTTAAAACCAGGCCATAACGTAAAGAATTGCATTTCTAGAAGCTGTATAAAGTGTAACAAAAAACACAACATACTTCTTCACCTAGAAACTTCAGAACAAAACAGAAGCAACATGCCGTTAAAAAATCGTGCATCTGAAGGAAGCTTAAGTGTTGCTGCACAAGAAGGTGCACCATTAACCACAGCCAAAAATTCCAGTTCAAGCAATTACATTCTTAGCACAGCACTGATCATCGTCAAGGCAAGCGGAAAAGAAGTACAATGCCGAGCAATTCTCGATTCCGGATCTCAACTCAATTTCGTCAGCGAGCGATTAGTTAAGCGCTTAGGCCTTTCAACAAAACCAGCTTCAATCTGTATAAACGGAATTGGAGCAAGCAACACTAAGGTTCGGCACAGAGTCAATGTCGCATTACAATCTAGACTCAACAACTTCACGACACAACTCGAAGTAGCGGTTCTTCTTCAAATAATCTCTTCACAACCATCGCAAACAATTAACATTCACAATTGGTCAATTCCCAAAAAACATCAGACTGGCAGGCCCGGAATTCAATCGCCCTAATAAAATAGATGTGCTTCTAGGGGCAGAATTTTACCACCAGTTGTTGTTAATTGGACAAATAAAATTGGGAAAGGAGCTGCCAACCTTGTAAAATACCGTATTGGGATGGGTCATTTCAGGTAGGGTTGGTGAAATTCAGCTATCATCGAAAACCTGTGGAATGTGTACTGAAGAAATCAAGCTAGAAGAAACAGTTAGTCAACTATGGGAACTAGAAAAGGTGGAAACAGCATATAAGGGGCTTTCTACGTCGGAAAGGCTTTGTGAAAATAATTTCGCAAATACTTATACAGTTTATCAGAATTAAAGATTTGTTGTGAGATTGCCATTTTGCAGTAATCCCGAGGAACTAGGGGAGTCTCAAGGAATAGAACTCAACAAATTTCTGGCACTAGAGCGGCGACTTGCAAAGACACCAGAAATTAAAATTCAATATATACAATTCATAAAAGAGTACGAATCGTTCGGACATATGACCGAAATAGACACTAATTTCGTTGCTAAACCTAATTACTTCATTCCTCACCACTGCATACTCAAGCCCGAAAGTTCGACTACTAAATTAAAAGTAGTCTTTGATGCCTCTGTTAAAACCGACCGTTCAAAGTGAACTTTTTACCATTATTTTCTGTTTTCGACTACCACGCCTTGTATTTACCACAGACGTGTACCGAAAAATGCTTATACATCCGGAAGATATGAAATTTCAGGCCATCAATTGGAGAGGAACCCAACTGCAGCAATAAAACATTATCAACTAAATATAATAACCTACGGCACTCGAGCAGCACCGTACTTGGCAACTTAATGCCTGGAAAACATTGCAAAGACGAATATAGCACGGTACCCGCTTGGAGCCACCTTTCTACTCAACAATTTTTACGTCGATGATGGAATGGGAGGAGATGATAGTTTGAGTACGACGCTCACTATGCAGCAAGAATTGACGCACATACTGAAACAGCATGGTTTAAATTTACAAAAGTGGAGCGCTAATCATCATCAACTACTCCAAAACGTCTGAACGAAATAATTAGTGAACATTGATTTTAACAATGAATTGAATGGGATGAAGCCCTACCAGCAGAGCTGCATACAAAATGGAGGAAGTTTCGGAACGACTTAAGATACGTAGACAATCTGAAGTTTTCCAGACACATGTTTCAAGGGCATGTTGCATCAGCAATACAAGTTCATACATTTGTGGATGCTTCAGAGAGGGCCTACGGGGCAGCAGTATACAAAGGTCAGCCATAAAAAATGGCCAAATAATAGTAAGGCTACTATGCTCAAAATCACGTGTGGCACCGTTAAAACAACAAAGCCTTCCCCGTCTGGAACTCTGTGCAGCACACTTAGGGGCGCAACTAACGGCTCGAGTGAAAGGGGATTTAAAACTTGAGGATACGCCTACCTTCCTTTGGACAGACTCAATGATTGTTTTGGCCTGGATCAATTCGCAGTCATCATCATATCAGGAGTTAACAGTGGCAGACCAATGGCGACATATAAGTTCCAAAGAAAATCCTGCTGACATCATATCCCGAGGGCTGTCTCCGAAGGAATTACCATCATGCAACTTATGGTTCTATGGCCCAATCTTCCTACATGGACATGAAGCAGCCTGGCCACAAAGATATTCGAAGGCCACAGAAATACTGGGAAGGAACATGGATCAAAAGAAAACAGCTACCGTCATAGCAATTGCGAATCCAACACCAATAATCTACAACATTAATCACAAAGGATCGTTTCGAACGTTGCAAAGAATCGTAGCCTATATGCTCCGATTTATCAACAAGACAAGAAAAGGGAACAATACACGTCCAGAACTCGCCTTGACAGTAATGGAACTGGAACAAGCTCTTGTAGTTATTGTACGAGCAATGCAGTCGCATTTTGAAGACGAACTAAAACATTTGAAAAGATGCAATGAAGTGAGTAAAACAAGTCCTTTCAGCAACCTTACCCCATTCCTGGATTCGAATGACATCATCAGGACGGTTAAGCACATCTTCCGATGCTACTGCCCTACAATGATCCAATCTTAAAGTTACTCATGCAAATGGTGCATGAACAAAACAGACATTGCGGGCCACAAGCATCCCTGTCATACATTAGACAGAGATATTGGCCAATTAAGGGGAAGGCAGCAGCAAGATCTATTGTACTACATTATGTACGCTGCGCCAAAACCAAGCCAAGGCTGCTCAATCAGATTATGGGCAATTTACCAGCTGCGCGGGTCACACCAACTCGACCATTCATCAACGCTGGGGTTGACTTTTGCGGACCGTTTTGGGTACATTATAAGGTGAGAGGGAAGAAGCGTCAGAAGGTTTACATCGCCGTGTTTTGCTGTTTTGTTACCAAGGCAGTACACCTGAAATTAGTTGGTGATCTTACCACCGAATCGTTTATAGGATCATTAAAAGGATTTATATGCAGACGAGGACAATGCCGAAACCTCTATTGTGACAACGCTACCAATTTTGTAGGGGCGAAGAATCAATTTACAGAACTATCAGAAAGTATCCCTTCTGGTTCAGCTCAAGAAACCATTAACAGAGAATGTACATCTAAAGGGATAACGTTTCGTTGTTGTTATTATTATTGGCCAAGTATAATTCCTTTTTTATTTTTTGATTCAGCTATTGGCCTAACGCGTTTTATGTGAATAAAAATGCAAATTTTTATTCCATATTGTCCCTACGTTTCGAGAATTGTATGTTCACTTTTTCAAGGAATTTTTGTCTATTTTATTAAAAAAGAAAAACCAACAAAGTTGCAATAATATAATATTTACAATTAATGACTTACATTATGAATACGCGTCACATAAATATTATTTAAAAAATTTTTGTATATAAAATTGTTTATATTAATTTAATTGAATTACTAAATTTTATTTTTAAGGCACAACAATTTTTTTTAATTTATTTTGAATCACAGCTTTTTATTTTAACGTATTGCTATTTTACAGTTCGCACTCAAATTATCGGTATCTTCTTTAATGTTCATAGTTTTGCTTATTTTTTGTTGGATTCTTACTTTCTGTTATAAATCGCTTTCTCATGTTGTTTACTTTGTCCAGTATTTTTATATTGTCAAAGTCTGGCTTGTGTTTTGTATGTGTGATATGTTGTGATAGTGCAGTGTTTTCTTTATTTTTGTTTATGTCAGTTTTATGCTCATTTACTCTTGTTTCCAAACTTCTTTTTGTTGTACCTATGTAAACAAGATTACGGCTGTTATTGTCTATGCCTTTACACGGTATTTCGTAAACTACGTTGTTTTGTTGTAATTTCTATATTGGTGTTTTTACTTTTGTGAATATCGTATTTAGTGTTTTATTCGGTTTATAACCAAAATTAATATCATTAGCTATTGTTGTTTTTATGATTTTGTTGTCGGTAAGACCTGGTATGTATTTAATACATAGTTAACCAAAACACTCAATAAATGAAATGCGTCTGTATTGGATCAGATAATATTGCCCAGCAAACACAAAACTAAGCATTACAAATGAAATCAATTTTACTTTTAAAAGCAAAATGGAAATGAAGTTTAAAAAAAGTTAGTAAAATTAAATACAAAATATGCCTCAGTTTTTACAGAATTAGGCAATTTTTTCACACATATTTGATTGGTCGAGTTTAATTTACAGCTTAAGAAACTAAGTGTATTTAGTTTTCCAAATTTAAGATTTAACGTTTGAAAAGTTTTTTGTAAAATATTTTTTGCTAGCATTCCATCCATAAATGGTCTGTCTTGCTGAGCGATTTCCAAAGCTTATTTGGCTTGAAATTTCCATTTTTTATTCTGCGAAATTTCCTCAGTTTTCTCTTCTTGCAAAACCCATTATTTAATTTTGCATATAAAGGTTTTTTTGCTCAAGAAAAAACATTTTCCTTTTTTCCTATTTTAATTTATTTATTTCTTTGTGAAAAGGGTCAAAATGCCTTTTAATTGAAAATGTTTTCTTTGTTTTACATGTTTGGTAACATAAAATGCATTGCATGTTACCAAAAGCATTTTTATGACAAAAAAAATTCTGTCTTCCATTATACTATTTTGTTTGCTGGTTTATTTTGAAATTAAATCAAAGCTGAAAAAATAAAGCTGAAAAAAAGCAGTAAGCATCCGCACATGTGCACTCGTTAACACTCAATTAACGACTGCAATCAAACTGAAATAGAAGAGAACAAGCGTCGATGTGAATTTTTTTTATTGTTTTTGTAGCACAATTGTGCACAGAAAATGAATTTTTGGATTACTCTGATTTAATACGACAAACACGTTTTTATTAGGGATCTTATTAGTCCCATGGGAAAACTATTTTTTTATTAATATTTTCGTAATTTTATTTTTGTTCTGTACGTGAAACCGCTTGTCACTAATGTTCAGTACTCTTCGAATAAAGTTTTTTGCAGTGTTTATGATTTGAGTTCTTGGTTGGGTTGAGTTGAAATTCATGATTCTGCCTGTTGGTGTCTCTTTAGCATACAAATTCTATTTTACTTCCATCCCTGTATAATTTTGTGCCAAGGTGCTATTAAGGTAACTATTAAACGTTTTTAGAATCTCATCTTTGTCATTAATTTCAATAATAGCCAAAATATCATCTACATATTTAGCTATGTATTTAATGTGAATTTTTTTGTTTTTTAGTTCAGCCAAAGCCACGTCTAGTAAGCTATCTAATACCATGTCTGCAATTGGTTGTATATTTTGGATTTGTATATGAAGTAGTTGTTGTTATATAGGCAGAATTTTAGTATGTCTAAGGATTTTTATCGTGGAATTGTAGTATTTTCTTTTATAGTTGACCATTTATTCATTATATTATTTATGGCAGTATGTATAGGGATGTTTGTGAAGAGCGAGACTACGTCGAAAGATACCAGTGAGTCTTTTTTTATTTAATTCAATATTATTTAATTGATTTTTTAATTGGAGAGAATTCTTAACATTGTATTCTGTTGATATTATATTTTTGAGGATTCCTCCCGCATATTTGCTAAGTTGATAGCATGGTACCTGTATAGAGGACACTATAGGTCGTAAGGGCATACCTTTCTTGTGAATCTTTGGCAGTCCGTAAATTCTTGGTGCAGTGCCAGTGGAACATGTCATTGTGCGTTTTTGCCAATTATCTATGTATTCCCTTTTGTATAATTCAGTAACGATGACATTATTAGTTTTGATGAGTTTGTTGGTAGGATCTATTCTCATAACTCTGTAAATTTCTTTGTCTTCTAACAATCTTAACATTTTATTATCATACTGGTCTTTGTAAATTGCAACCGTCTTGTTGCCTTTGTCCGCTTGTGTTATTACTATGTTCCTATGTTTATTTAGGAACTTTTTTGTTTTTTCAAAAATTGCTAAAATAAATTTTTCTTTCTAATATTTCTCTTAAAAAACGTTACCATGTTGGCTAAATTTGTTCTCTTTTCTTCTTTTTCCCCTTGTGTATTTCCTTCCATTTTCTCTGTGCACGCTTCTACATCTGCAATGATTTCGATAGGGGAGAAGCTTTGACGGTTTATTTTACACCCCCAAGAGCACCACATTTCGGTGGCTTATGGGAAGCTGCGATAAAATCCGCAAAGCATCTTCTCGTCATAAGTATGGTAATAATCAAAGACGACAATACAGCCCCATTACAGTGGCCTCTGGGCAGAGTTATAAAGGTACATCATGGAGATGACGCCCTCGTCCGAGTAGCTGACGTTAAAACATTAATTGGCAACTACAGACGGCCAATTACACGTTTAGCACCGTTACCAATAAATGCTGAAGTCGATAACGATATATCTGCACAATATCAAGCAATTGAAGAAAACATCCATCAAAATGATAACGAATCTGAAACGCCTACGAAAAGAAGACGCACCTCCATCATTTCAAACCTTCCCATGATGGTAATGACCCTGATGCTGCTACCACTGGTACTAGGAATAAATATCTACAATAAACAATTTGGGCCACAGCCTGGAATTTACTATGAGGGAATTGGAACAACATTTATCTCACCCACAGAATGGCAATTTTTAATTTATTATGATTTGGAAGGGTTCTGGTCTGAACTAGCTTTATTTTCAAATGAAACCGAAGCACTTTGTGCAAAGAAATGCAGCAAAAAACAACATGCACAGATCTGGTCATTCATCAGTCTACATCATTAATCCTCTTGTGGAAACAACTCGGTTCAAGTGCCGTTTGATGTTACATATATCATTTAATCCAGTTTATGTGCTGAGATTAAAACATCCTTTTAATTAACAAACGAGTAAATTAACAAACGAGTAAATTAACAATGAGCTTATTTCCGGTTTCCTAAATTTGCATAATAGCAAGGGGGCCGGGATGTTCATATGTAATATTTTAGTTCCGAAATTAAATAGCTTTATTTAAATGTATCGCAGTGTATGTGAAAAAGGTATTGAGAACAGGTACTTGACTTAATGTCTTTGTCGCTCAACTTAATTGCTCTGGTATAGAACAATATTGTACGTTTTGTTAGTTCTCAACAACCCACCAACCGAACAGTTCGCAAACAAAATATATAAATAAGAATAAACCCCGGAATTTTTTAATTTACTTTCTAATCTTGGTGCAATCTCCCTTTTCCTACTTACACGCCAACAGCTTATATCTGCCTATGGTTGTTTCAATAAATGCTAAATTTGCAGTTCCGCAGCGGACTTACAGGCCGAAATCCTTACACTGCCAGCACCATCACTGTTGCCTTTAGGTTTCCTTTGTTGAGTTCTGTATTACGTTGGCGCCACACACGACTGAAGGGTCCTTGGAAGTATGTTCTTTTCAAAATCTAGTCTGCATAGTCTGTTTCTCGTGTTCAAGAACAGTAGCTGGAATTTGTTATATAACTTTCCATTTAGGCTTTTATGAAGCAGTCCAAGAAGCTCTCCATTTAAGGCCGCGGATTCTCAACCATAAACAAAACTGTCCAATAAAGACCAAAAAATAACATCCCTATACAAAAAAATGAAACAGTATTCGATTAATGTAAGTACAGGAAGAGGTCTTAAAATCCTGAACCGCCGCCCTATCCCAACCTAAATCATCCCAAAATTTTATCGATGATCCCATTTCTTAATTACACCAACACTTACCACTTTTCACAAGCTACATATGTGTCCTCCAAAACCACTGTACCTAAAATCCTTTAAAACAAATTACCAACACATTTTTTAATTGTACATACATTTACATATAATCATGACATTTATTGTTAAATAAAATAAAATGAATTAAATAAAACACTACATTTATCAGAAAAAAATATATAATATTTCCCTTATTTTAAGTTTATGATATGCAAAAAAAAAATTCATAAAAATTTTCAAAATTAAAACTTAAAATTTCTTAAGGTACGGTCATATCTAACAAACAATCGCCCAAAAAAACCACTACTTTTGCTTAGGGTTAGTATGATTTAACTTGGTTTTTATATCACAAAATGAAGTCGATTATGCCTCTAAATGCCATTTTTATATTATTTAAAATAAGTGCGAACCCGTATTAAAAAAATATTGGAATTAAAGAAAATGCAAATTTAGCTTGTCTGTTGGTTACGTTTTTTTCGGCAAATGTTTGTCAGATGTGACCGTGCCTTTATAATAAACCTACCTAATACTAAGTTGGAAATATACAACAATCGCGCAATAATATTAAAACCAAAAGAAAAAACTACAAACTAAGAATTAACTTGAAAGGTTATCGAAGAACTGCCTTTGATCAAAAATTTTTTTCCGCAATTTTTTTCTTTCACTTTAACGCGTTTTATGTGAATAAAAATGCAAGTTTTTATTCCATATTGTCCCTACGTTTCGAGAATTGTATGTTCACTTTTTCAAGGAATTTTTGTCTATTTTATTAAAAAAGAAAAACCAACAAAGTTGCAATAATATAATATTTACAATTAATGACTTACATTATGAATAAACGTCACATAAATATTATTTAAAAAATTTTTGTATATAAAATTGTTTATATTAATTTAATTGAATTACTAAATTTTATTTTTAAGGCACAACAATTTTTTTTAATTTATTTTGAATCACAGCTTTTTATTTTAACGTATTGCTATTTTACAGTTCGCACTCAAATTATCGGTATCTTCTTTAATGTTCATAGTTTTGCTTATTTTTTGTTGGATTCTTACTTTCTGTTATAAATCACTTTCTCATGTTGTTTACTTTGTCCAGTATTTTTATATTGTCAAAGTCTGGCTTGTGTTTTGTATGTGTGATATGTTGTGATAGTGCAGTGTTTTCTTTATTTTTGTTTATGTCAGTTTTATGCTCATTTACTCTTGTTTCCAAACTTCTTTTTGTTGTACCTATGTAAACAAGATTACGGCTGTTATTGTCTATGCCTTTACACGGTATTTCGTAAACTACGTTGTTTTGTTGTAATTTCTATATTGGTGTTTTTACTTTTGTGAATATCGTATTTAGTGTTTTATTCGGTTTATAACCAAAATTAATATCATTATTAGCTATTGTTGTTTTTATGATTTTGTTGTCGGTAAGACCTGGTATGTATTTAATACATAGTTAACCAAAACACTCAATAAATGAAATGCGTCTGTATTGGATCAGATAATATTGCCCAGCAAACACAAAACTAAGCATTACAAATGAAATTAATTTTACTTTTAAAAGCAAAATGGAAATGAAGTTTAAAAAAAGTTAGTAAAATTAAATACAAAATATGCCTCAGTTTTTACAGAATTAGGCAATTTTTTCACACATATTTGATTGGTCGAGTTTAATTTACAGCTTAAGAAACTAAGTGTATTTAGTTTTCCAAATTTAAGATTTAACGTTTGAAAAGTTTTTTGTAAAATATTTTTTGCTAGCATTCCATCCATAAATGGTCTGTCTTGCTGAGCGATTTCCAAAGCTTATTTGGCTTGAAATTTCCATTTTTTATTCTGCGAAATTTCCTCAGTTTTCTCTTCTTGCAAAACCCATTATTTAATTTTGCATATAAAGGTTTTTTTGCTCAAGAAAAAACATTTTCCTTTTTTCCTCTTTTAATTTATTTATTTCTTTGTGAAAAGGGTCAAAATGCCTTTTAATTGAAAATGTTTTCTTTGTTTTACATGTTTGGTAACATAAAATGCATTGCATGTTACCAAAAGCATTTTTATGACAAAAAAAATTCTGTCTTCCATTATACTATTTTGTTTGCTGGTTTATTTTGAAATTAAATCAAAGCTGAAAAAACAATAAAGCTGAAAAAAAGCAGTAAGCATCCGCACATGTGCACTCGTTAACACTCAATTAACGACTGCAATCAAACTGAAATAGAAGAGAACAAGCGTCGATGTGAATTTTTTTTATTGTTTTTGTAGCACAATTGTGCACAGAAAATGAATTTTTGGATTACTCTGATTTAATACGACAAACACGTTTTTATTAGGGATCTTATTAGTCCCATGGGAAAACTATTTTTTTATTAATATTTTCGTAATTTTATTTTTGTTCTGTACGTGAAACCGCTTGTCACTAATGTTCAGTACTCTTCGAATAAAGTTTTTTGCAGTGTTTATGATTTGAGTTCTTGGTTGGGTTGAGTTGAAATTCATGATTCTGCCTGTTGATGTCTCTTTAGCATACAAATTCTATTTTACTTCCATCCCTGTATAATTTTGTGCCAAGGTGCTATTAAGGTAACTATTAAACGTTTTTAGAATCTCATCTTTGTCATTAATTTCAATAATAGCCAAAATATCATCTACATATTTAGCTATGTATTTAATGTGAATTTTTTTGTTTTTTAGTTCAGCCAAAGCCACGTCTAGTAAGCTATCTAACACCATGTCTGTAATTGGTTGGGAAAGAGGGTTTCCCATAGGCATACCGTAGATTTGGTTGTATATTTTGGATTTGTATATGAAGTAGTTGTTGTTATATAGGCAGAATTTTAGTATGTCTAAGGATTTTTATCGTGGAATTGTAGAATTTTCTTTTATAGTTGACCATTTATTCATTATATTATTTATGGCAGTATGTATAGGGATGTTTGTGAAGAGCGAGACTACGTCGAAAGATACCAGTGAGTCTTTTTTTATTTAATTCAATATTATTTAATTGATTTTTTAATTGGAGAGAATTCTTAACATTGTATTCTGTTGATATTATATTTTTGAATATTCCTCCCGCATATTTGCTAAGTTGATAGCATGGTACCTGTATAGAGGACACTATAGGTCGTAAGGGCATACCTTTCTTGTGAATCTTTGGCAGTCCGTAAATTCTTGGTGCAGTGCCAGTGGAACATGTCATTGTGCGTTTTTGCCAATTATCTATGTATTCCCTTTTGTATAATTCAGTAACGATGACATTATTAGTTTTGATGAGTTTGTTGGTAGGATCTATTCTCATAACTCTGTAAATTTCTTTGTCTTCTAACAATCTTAACATTTTATTATCATACTGGTCTTTGTAAATTGCAACCGTCTTGTTGCCTTTGTCCGCTTGTGTTATTCCTATGTTCCTATGTTTATTTAGGAACTTTTTTGTTTTTTCAAAAATTGCTAAAATAAATTTTTCTTTCTAATATTTCTCTTAAAAAACGTTACCATGTTGGCTAAATTTGTTCTCTTTTCTTCTTTTTCCCCTTGTGTATTTCCTTCCATTTTCTCTGTGCACGCTTCTACATCTGCAATGATTTCGATAGGGGAGAAGCTTTGACGGTTTATTTTATACCCCCAAGAGCACCACATTTCGGTGGCTTATGGGAAGCTGCGATAAAATCCGCAAAGCATCTTCTCGTCAGAAGTATGGTAATAATCAAAGACGACAATACAGCCCCATTACAGTGGCCTCTGGGCAGAGTTATAAAGGTACATCATGGAGATGACGCCCTCGTCCGAGTAGCTGACGTTAAAACATTAATTGGCAACTACGGACGGCCAATTACACGTTTAGCACCGTTACCAATAAATGCTGAAGTCGATAACGATATATCTGCACAATATCAAGCAATTGAAGAAAACATCCATCAAAATGATAACGAATCTGAAACGCCTACGAAAAGAAGACGCACCTCCATCATTTCAAACCTTCCCATGATGGTAATGATGCTGCTATCACTGGTACTAGGAATAAATATCTACAATAAACAATTTGGGCCACAGCCTGGAATTTACTATGAGGGAATTGGAACAACATTTATCTCACCCACAGAATGGCAATTTTTAATTTATTATGATTTGGAAGGGTTCTGGTCTGAACTAGCTTTATTTTCAAATGAAACCGAAGCACTTTGTGCAAAGAAATGCAGCAAAAAACAACATGCACAGATCTGGTCATTCATCAGTCTACATCATTAATCCTCTTGTGGAAACAACTCGGTTCAAGTGCCGTTTGATGTTACATATATCATTTAATCCAGTTTATGTGCTGAGATTAAAAAATCCTTTTAATTAACAAACGAGTAAATTAACAATGAGCTTATTTCCGGTTTCCTAAATTTGCATAATAGCAAGGGGGCCGGGATGTTCATATGTAATATTTTAGTTCCGAAATTAAATAGCTTTATTTAAATGTATCGCAGTGTATGTGAAAAAGGTATTGAGAACAGGTACTTGACTTAATATCTTTGTCGCTCAACTCAATTGCTCTGGTATGGAACAATATTGTACGTTTTAGTTAGTTCTCAACAACCCACTAACCGAACAGTTCGCAAACAAAATATATAAATAAGAATAAACCCCGGAATTTTTTAATTTACTTTCTAATCTTGGTGCAATCTCCCTTTTCCTACTTACACGCCAACAGCTTATATCTGCCTATGGTTGTTTCAATAAATGCTAAATTTGCAGTTCCGCAGCGGACTTACAGGCCGTAATCGTTACACTGCCAGCACCATCACTGTTGCCTTTAGGTTTCCTTTGTTGAGTTCTGTATTACGTTTGCGCCACACACGACTGAAGGGTCTTTGGAAGCATGTTCTTTTCAAAATCTAGTCTGCATAGTCTGTTTCTCGTGTTCAAGAACAGTAGCTGGAATTTGTTATATAACTTTCCATTTAGGCTTTTATGAAGCAGTCCAAGAAGCTCTCCATTTAAGGCCGTGGATTCTCAACCATAAACTAAACTGTCCAATAAAGACCAAAAAATAACATCCCTATACAAAAAAATGAAACAGTATTCGATTAATGTAAGTACAGGAAGAGGTCTTAATATCCTGAACCGCCGCCCTATCCCAACCTAAATCATCCCAAAATTTTATCGATGATCCCATTTCTTAATTACACCAACACTTACCACTTTTCACAAGCTACATTTGTGTCCTCCAAAACCACTGTACCTAAAATCCTTTAAAACAAATTACCAACACATTTTTTAATTGTACATACATTTACATATAATCATGACATTTATTGTTAATTAAAATAAAATGAATTAAATAAAACACTACATTTATCAGAAAAAAATATATAATATTTCCCTTATTTTAAGTTTATGATATGCAAAAAAAATTCATAAAAATTTTCAAAATTAAAACTTAAAATTTCTTAAGGTACGGTCATATCTAACAAACAATCGCCCAAAAAAACCACTACTTTTGCTTAGGGTTAGTATGATTTAACTTGGTTTTTATATCACAAAATGAAGTCGATTATGCCTCTAAATGCCATTTTTATATTATTTAAAATAAGTGCGAACCCGTATTAAAAAAATATTGGAATTAAAGAAAATGCAAATTTAGCTTGTCTGTTGGTTACGTTTTTTTCGGCAAATGTTTGTCAGATGTGACCGTGCCTTTATAATAAACCTACCTAATACTAAGTTGGAAATATACAACAATCGCGCAATAATATTAAAACCAAAAGAAAAAACTACAAACTAAGAATTAACTTGAAAGGTTATCGAAGAACTGCCTTTGATCAAAAATTTTTTTCCGCAATTTTTTTCTTTCACTTTTTTCTTGCGTTTTTTAATTTATTATACCCTTTACCAAAAAATTTTGTCATTCCATATGTAATTTCATCATTATTCATTCCATATCCATAAAGTATATATATTCTGGATCCTTATAGATAGAGAAGTCGAATGAGCGATGTCCGTCTGCTAAGGCGTCACACAACATAGCGAAATAAATTTTAGACCACTCTCTTGGAATTTTTTATGAAATTGTTCGGTTTGAAAATAACAAAACTCGGTCCAATAATTAATGAGATATAGCCAAAAGACTTTCTGTTATATGTCCTATTCTGTTGTTTTTTATGGCCCTAGCTGTCCTGTGGTCGATTTTATGAAACAGATTTCTTGTGTAGAGTTCTAGGAAGGTTTCTACTAAAAATAATTGAAATCGGTCCATTAACATCTAAAATATGGGCAAAAACAGGAATTCGAAATAATTTTAATTTTAAATTTTTTTGAAAAAGTTGTGTTGGGATTCATACCTGCAACCTAAATCACAAGGGCTTCTTATACACCACAGAGCAGTTGTATATTTCATAGTATTTTCCGCGTTTCAGTACATTATATATCTTATTTATTATAAAATACTAAAACTTAAAATTCTTGATAGAAACTCGACTGGTTGTTGTAATTTCACCCTTTTTTGGCACACATACATTAATTTATTATGTGCACATGTACACATTGTGTGTGGATAAGCATAATAACTAAAGTTTAGTTTATTTAAAAAAATCACAATTGTACCAAATACCAAAAGTCTTGAAAAAATCTCTAAAATGGCAAAAATTCTTAAAAATATGTGAACATCAGAAATATTGGAATATTCAATATTGATAAAAAACCGCAAAACTATAGAGACTAAAAACTTATAAAATATCATTTCCATCATGAAAATTAAACTTATGAAAAACTATTTTGTATTTGGAATAGAAAAATCAAAATGCATTTGTATTTTGAATAAAATATTGCAGATGCCTATTTTCCACAAATTTGAATTTAACTTCTAGATTGCATTTTCCATGTATATGTATGGGCTTAAAATGTATTCTAACCGGCCCACGATGTCGAACGATATAGTTCTTTTGCGAAAATACATTTAAAACAAAATCAATCTCTAAAATTTTGTTTTTGTTTCAAATGTATTTTCAGGCAGTAATATCGTTCGTAATTCATCACATATTTTTCAAAAAATCAGCTCCCACCATATACATACTATGTACCTACGAACTAGAGATGTGATCGTGAGTGACTCACGCTCATGCACGCTCACGATGAACAAATTTTCCTCATGCACGACCTCATATTTTTGGCTCACATTCACTCACGTTCACGTGAGGGGGAAAAAAGTTAGTCACAATCACGAAAACTAACGCTCACGAAAAAACACAACCTATAAGTATTTATACATTCAAATTTCTGAATGCTAGTAGACAAATCTAAATACAATTAGAAAATTCTTCAATAAAAGAGGAAAATTATGTTTAACTGAGAAATATATTTTTCTGAAACAATTTGTCAATTTTTAAATAAAATTTTTTAATTTTGACATATGGGCGGGCAAGTCCCAGAAACAGTCTGTTTTTATAAATAAAATAAATGTATTTCCATGATCATTAATGAAGAAATTATTACCAAATCCAACCACACCTCAGATCTTCTAAATTCATTCCAGAAATTACCAATTTTTAGGCATTCGTATCATTACTTTAGTGTTTAGTGGCTCGACCGAAAGCCATATTTTTATACATCGAAATCACTTCAATTTTAGTAAAAAAAAATTATGTTTACTATTTTAGAAACATTGAAATTAGGTATGAAATTTCAGAACAGCAAATAGGATATAAAAAATGTAACGTGCGTCACAAAGGGTTCAGGTCTTTTAATAAAAAACAATGAAATTTTTCGGCTACAAATAAGTTATTTTTGAATTCTCTTTTATTCATCTTTCTTTTAGGAACTGATTTTGTGTGCTTTATTATGCGAAACTCGCTAAAAATTACGAAAACACACTTTAACTTTCAAAGTTACTTCCGTTTTTTGTAGTGTGCGTCGCAAACCTTTGTGATCAATTATTTCGCCACTAATACCTGCTAATAGTTATATCCCACTGAACACTATGCATAAGTTGAAGGTACCTCTTTTGAAAGACCACAAAATGTTTATATATTAATGGGAACACGCGGTCGAACGTAGCGTTCGTCACGCAGGATTTGCGTGATTTTTAACCAAGATTTTACCTCCTATATTTTAAGAAATATTCGTATTTAGAGAACAAATACTATGTAAAAAAATCTGAAAATAATTTAAATTGTAGCTACACATATGCATAAACACAAAGGCCCATAAGAATTTTTAAATCTTAAATATACATCATGGTGAAATAAACACGTAATGCCACGTGGTAATGGCATATGGTAATTTTTTTTTCTAGCATTTTTTTCCAATCTTATGTCAGTTTTGTTTATATTAGAGATGGGCACCGCTCACATCATTAGCGTGGATTATCGTAATTATTTTTTTGTTTCGATTACATGAGCGTGCACGAACGCGAGTGGTAAGAGATTGAGCGCGCATAAGTAGATTTTTGACGAGATTGCTTCGTAATTTTTTTATATTGTTATTTTTTCGTATACATTTGTAATTAATATTTCTACGTAAACGTAAACTAAAATTATTTTTATTAAGAAAGTATTCGTGGAACAGTCTATTCATCAGACTAGCAGAATGGAATAGTGATAATAATATTATTTAATCCTTTAAAATTTTGTTTTATTCGTGATTGTGCGTAATTTTTTTCCCTACTCACATGAGCATGCATGAACGAAAACCAAAATATAAGGTCGTGCATGAGTAAAATTTTTATCACGAGTGAGTTAACTTAATACTAATTCACTAATTTAAAAAAATACGTCTTCATTCTTTTACTTCAAAATTATATCTGCTTTATTCATTATTTTTCTTAAGAAATGAAACTTATTATTTAAATACAAAAGTGCTTACACTAATAAATGTTCAATACATTGTTGTTTTCGTTATTTAAAAATTCTGTTTATCCAATAATTTCACAATAATATAATTCTGTTAAAAGTGCTTACGCTGATAAGAGTTCATACATTGTTGATTTTGTTATTTTAAAATTTTATTAATTTTACAGTTCGCAGAATTTTGTTTGACAATCAATTTCTTTAAGATATTTTTATTTACTTATTAAATTGTTATGTTTAATATGTATGTATATGCTGACTTAATTACTTAATCTAGTTGGTTTTGCTGGGTGGTTTGTTGTTGTTGTTGTTGTGGTTACAGTAGTTTCTATAACTCCTCCCCCTTAGTATGAAGCGAGGGTCAAAAGTATTGATGGTCAGGAGCGACTATGTTTATTGTAGGAATTTCTTTTACGACGAATTTCGTTTTCTTTTTGATTATGAAGACGATAATTATTACACCAATTATTGTAGCTAGGAGGCTGTAGTTTATGTTTCTGTGTAATTCTTTATTATTCGATAAGACTTCGATGGCTAATTTATTTTTTAAATGGTATTCTCTAAGTTTAGGTATACTTAAGCTTTCCATTGTAGATAAAGGTTTAATACTTATTTCCATGGATTGGTTTAGGATAAAATTGTCCCAATATATATTTGGATTACCTTTGTAGGTGATATCGTTGATAATCAGATCACAATTTGTAGAACTTATTAATAAGTTGCCTTCAAGTGTATATTTCTTAGAATCACATGATGTTTTTATTTCTGTTGGTGGTAAGTTCGTTGTTAACACGAGTCCTTGCTCAGGTTGTGAGACTTCCACTATCTCGCCTAAAAATAAGTTGCCTTCAAGTGTATATTTCTGGGAATCACATGATGTTTTTATTTCTGTTGGTGGTAAGTTCGTTGTTAACACGAGTCCTTGCTCAGGTTGTGAGACTTCCACTATCTCGCCTAAATCATTTAATCTACAACTAGCTTCTAGATTGTGCATAATTTACCAAAGCATGGAGATTTGTCCATTGTTTCTTGTTGTAGGCTTTCGTTGCAGTAATACAGATTTTCAACTTTTTTACATAAATGGTCAAAATACTGAATTTTTTCATTATTATAAATTGTATATGGTTTAATTATTATTTCTTTTGTTTTATTAATTGGTATGGGGATTGTGTGGGAAATTGTGTATTGCTGATGCGGGATATGAGGAATAAGAATGTTGAAAATAATATTTGTGTTATTATAGGAGGCTTGTAACTCTAGTAATTCATACAGATGTTCTATGGTGTCTACTTTAATAGATTGGTTTTCCAGTTTTTTTTTTGATTTCTTCCAGTTCTTCCAAATTCAAAATCATTTTTGGTATAATTTTGAGTGTGGATAAAGTCATTGCTTCGGAAATACTTGCAATATGATTTTATCATAATTCTATATGATAGTTGATTTGGTTCAAGTATTGAATATCGTTAATAAGTTTGGAATTTGAATGAATGCTATTTTGTGAGTGTTGCAAGGACTGGACTATAATATCCTGTTCATTGTTTATGTGTTTTGTAATGTTTTCTATTCTTTCAATAATTTGTGTGTTAAGTATACTTTGTTTATTTGTTTCTGTCTGTAACTTTGACGTCAAATTAAATATTACTTCGTTAATGCGTGATGCATCATTGCTGTCCATGTTACCTGTAATAAATTTTACCGCTGATCCTATACCATTAAATAATCCTCTTTTGTTTCGATGTCTAGGTGTTATTGTGCTTAATTTGTTTTTGAGATCTGTTAGTTTATGTTTTGGAACTTCCAGCAAACCTTTGTTATAGTGCGAAGGTATGAAAAGCTTCAAAGATTCTTCGATTTTCAAAATATTGCGGCTATATGAGTCAAGTTTTATTATGTGTATGATGTTGGTGTAATCCGTTATTGTTTTAGCTGTTCCCAGTTTTATTTGTACTAAGCCTTGTGTATCTGTCAGGTTTTGTATGTTTAGTGTTTGTGCGTGTATTGTGGTGATTAATCTGAAATATGTAAATTTTTTTTAGTTTTCAAGCTTTTCTTTTTCTCATTTTGGATTTGTGCAGTTTTTTGTTTTGTGTAGTTACTAGTGTTGCCTTGTTGTTTTGTTTTATTTCGTGTCTAGAAAATCTTGGTGTTAGTTTATTTCTTTTACGTTCCTTTCTGTAAATATAGTCATTTTCACTGTAATTTAATGGGTCATCTCTATCTGTATTGAGTTTTTCTATGCGTTTGTCGGTATCGGTTTGTAATTTATTTTTAATGGAGCCATATAATTGAGTTTGAAATTGATTTATCTTTGAAAGATATTCGTGTTCGTTGTTGAATGTGATTTGACGGTCGAATTTGTAAGTTCTCCCGTATAAAATTTCAAAAGGTGTTAATTTTGTCGAAGAGTGGATTGCATTATTGTAAGTTATGAGGGTCTCTGTTAGAAGATCATCATGATCCATTTCTAATTTCTTATCTTTAATTTTCTCTACTATTAATTTATATATTTCGGTTAGTGTTGAATGAAGTCTCTCTATAGGGGCGTTGCTACTTGATTGTTGGAAAGAGGTAAAATGTAAGTTAATCTGATATTGTTGACAAAAATCTTTGAATATATTTCAGTTAAATTCAGTTCCCTGATCGCAAACAATTTGATTTGGTATACCATGCATACTTATGTATACTTATAAAGTGTTTTAAAGATTTAATTACACAAAGACTATTCCTTGCTGTTAGGGTGTACGCGGCGGCAAATTTCGAAAATTTATCTATGACTGTTAAAATATTTTTCGCGTTTATTGTGTAAATGTCTATATGTATTATATCTAATGGTTTAACGGGTGTAGGGGGTTTTTCGAATATATTTTTGGGAGGGTGTCTGTCATACTTCAATCTTTGACATGAAACACAATTATTTATTGTTTGAACTATTTTCGATTTCATGTATGGAAAATAATATTCGCGTTTAAGGTGATCAAATGTTTCTTGTATGCCTCTGTGATTGTTATTTTCGTGGTAATCTTGAATGATTTGATCCTGATCATCATTTTCTTTTATGTCTTTTACTATATCAGTACATCTAACCAAACGGAAAATTTTGCTATGTGCAAAGTGTTTCGCATATACATTTTGAATAATACGAAAAGATTCATCATCGGTGTAAATTGCTGTAGTTTTATTAGGGGCTAAATGGTTTTTTAAAATGTCTGTTACAATTTCTTCTGCATATTTGGGTATGTGAAAGTTTTTCTGTGTTTATTTTTAAAAATTACTTCGAATTTCACGCGAGTATTAGAGTTTCCTTTCTGAAATAAAGCTTGTAGATTAAAGTCATTAATTGGTTTTTCTGAAATAGGTATTTCGTCGTTGTAATTTTTTTCAGCTGAGTGAATCGTACTTCCCGAAGTACCATGGTTAGAGAGTGTATCAAAAGTATAATTATTTTGGGTTTCTTTAGGGTCAGACTTAATTCGGCTAAGTGCATCAGCGTTAGTGTTAAGCTTACCCTTTTTGTACATAATTTCATAATCATATTCTTCTAATTTCAACCGCCAACGAATTAATTTTGAGTTTGGCTCTTTAAGGCTCCTTATCCATGTCAAGGGCTTGTGGTCAGTTAAGATTCTGAAACGATGGCCAAATAAGTATGGTCGAAAATATTTTGTAGCCCAAACTATTGCTAAAAGCTCCTTTTCTATCGTAGAGTAATTAATTTCAGACGTTGTCAGTGTACGACTTGCATAGCAAATCGGCTTATCGTTACCTATAGGGCCTTGTGATAGAATGGCTCGTATCGCAAAATTACTTGCATCAGTTGTGAGGTTGAATGGCTTAGAAAAATCGGGGTACTGCAATATTGGGTCATTGGTTAGAAGGCTTTTAGAGATTTCAAAGGTTTTTTTATACTCATCATCGATTATAATAGTTTTATTTTTCTTCAGACATGTAAATGGTTTTCTTATTTTAGCAAAATCCTTTATAAATTTACGGTAATAACCTAATAAGCCTAAAAATGATTTTATATCTTTTTGGTTTGTAGGGATTGGGAAATTTTGAATGGCTGATATTTTCTCAGGGTTCGGTTTTACTTCTTCGGTAGATATGGCCCAAAAATGCACATTCCTTATGTAGGAATTAAAAAACTTTTGTTTGTTGAGGTTTTTTAGCTAGTCTATATACATGCATTTCATTGGTGCTTAAGCCAAATCATCAGTAGACCTTAAACCTAATTTTTAAATGTTTCAAACCTCTTTACTTATACAAAAACTTTTAAAAACTCAATGAGAGTTATAAAAATTACAATAGTATAAGCATAGTATGCTTTGAAACTTATTCAAAAATCCCAACAAACAAATTATTATATTCGATATGAATCTATTTTATTTTCTTTACAACCTTTTTTACAATTAGACGCCCTTTGGGTGACAATAAAAGTATTTAAGGCAAAACGGAAAATAAAATGTTAACTAGGTAATTATGAAATTTATATTTATCGAAATTGCCTCGATATCTTTTTTTAAAGATTTAACAAACTTTTGTTTGTTGAGGGTTTTTAGCTAGTCTATATACATGCATTTCATTGGTGCTTAAGCCAAATCATCAGTAGACCTTAAACCTAATTTTTAAATGTTTCAAACCTCTTTACTTATACAAAAACTTTTAAAAACTCAATGAGAGTTATAAAAATTACAATAGTATAAGCATAGTATGCTTTGAAACTTATTCAAAAATCCCAACAAACAAATTATTATATTCGATATGAATCTATTTTATTTTCTTTACAACCTTTTTTACAATTAGACGCCCTTTGGGTGACATTAAAAGTATTTAATAAGGCAAAACGGTTTAAAATTAGGTTTAAGGTCTACTGATGATTTGGCTTAAGCACCAATGAAATGCATGTATATAGACTAGCTAAAAACCCTCAACAAACAAAAGTTTTTTAAATCTTAGAAAAAAGATATCGAGGCAATCTCGATTAATATAAATTTCATAATTACCTAGTTAACATTTTATTTTCCGTTTTGCCTTATTAAATACTTTTATTGTCACCCAAAGGGTGTCTAATTGTAAAAAAGGTTGTAAAGAAAATAAAATAGATTCATATCGAATATAATAATTTGTTTGTTGGGATTTTTGAATAAGTTTCAAAGCATACTATGCTTATACTATTGTAATTTTTATAACTCTCATTGAGTTTTTAAAAGTTTTTGTATAAGTAAAGAGGTTTGAAACATTTAAAAAGATTTCTTCAATGTTTTTAACCTCTATGCATTCACAATTTATGAGAGGGTCTACTTTTAATGGGCTTTCAGTTAATATGGTTTTGTTTAAATTTGATTTATTGGTAACCTCTACCAAACTGTACCAATTTTTCGCCTTGTAAGAGGTCCGCCATCTAACTTTTTTTTCAACTAGTGCTTATTTCGTGAATGGTAACACTTAGCTCATGTCTGATTTGACAGATAATTAGTTTTATCCTTCCGCTGAACGAATATGGTTGTGTATACGCTTGCACAACGCTTCGCTAAGCGGGCCTGCGATCGACTTACAGATGATGCCGATTTTGCCAAAAAAAATCATCTTTTCATATGAAGCTCATTTTGATCTTGGCGGGTATGTAAACAAGCAAAATTGTCGCATTTGGGGCACAGAAAACCCGCACGCATACATTGAAAAGCCGACGCACCCAAAACGAGTCACTATTTGTTGCGGATTTTGGTCCAGAGGCATAATTGGGCCATTTTTCTTCGAAAATGAGCAAGGAGTGGCCGTTACAGTCAATGGCGATCGTTATCGGCCCATGTTGAACGAATTTTTGTTCACTAAAATTGAAGAGGAGGATATTGGCAACATTTGGTTTCAACAGGACGGCGCTACGTGCCACACAGCCGAAGCTACACTCGATGTTTTGCGCCCTGTTTTTGAAGATCGCATTATCAGCCGCAGAGCTGATGTCGTTTGGCCACCTCGGAGCTGCGATTTGACACCGTTGGACTATTATTTGTGGGGTGCCGTCAAAGATAAGTGTTACGCCGACAAGCCAGAGACAATTGACGCTTTAAAGACAATATTCGTGAAACCATCGGTGAAATACAGCTGCACACAATCG